>VWZI01009217.1:1613-23756 GCA_013396835.1 Psilopogon haemacephalus
CCGAACCTCTCCTCTCCGAACCTCTCCTCTCCGAACCTCTCCTCTCCGAACCTCTCCTCTCCGAACCTCTCCTCTCCTCTGGGAGCTGGAGGAATGAGTCATGTTCCCCAAACTCTGTGTTGATTAGGGGGAAACCAGCTCATGTCAGGGGCTTGCAACAGAGTGAACTCAGAAATGTTTTGGAGTGAGTCTGCCTTAGATGCAATCCACACCCCTGCTGCTGCCTCTCTGGTGCTAGGCTGCCTGAGGCTACGAGTCTTGGTCCCTTGAGCTGCTGGCAGATTGCTCCTCTGGTGACCTCGGTGCAGCCTCGTGTGGGTGGCAAAGGCAGAGGGCCCTGTTCACAGCACAGCTGTCAGAAGCAAAAGCACACCAGGAGCTGCAGCTGCCAGCTGTGCACCAAGGGGGGGTTTGTTTTCCTCACTCACCATCATTTTCCCACCTGTCAGGTGGCTGTGGCCTTGAGCACAGCTCTGCCTGGCAGATCTGGGGACGTTGTTCATCTGGATGGGCACAGGCACTGGAGAGGTCACTGCTGAGAAGACAGCTGAAGTGCTGCTGGCTCCCTGGTCTCAGTCCAGGCTACATCAGCCAATCCTCACTCACCCCCAGCACGTCCCAAACCCACGCAGGCAAACCTGCATCTCTGAAACTCCTTCTGTTCCTGGGCACTCATCTCTGATGAAGCTAATCCTCAAATGGTGCTCCTGAACACATGGTTACAGGAGCAAACAGGCTCCTGCCTGTGCAGCCTGGGGGAAACAACTGCAGCTTGCATGTCCTGCCTAAGGGAAGCAAGTGCTGGGCTCTGCCCCTTCACCTCTTACTGAACTAGGAAAAAGGATGGAGCTGGGGATGATCAGTGTGAGGAAGAGGAGGATGAGGGCAGAGCTCATTGCTGTCTGCAGCTACCTGCAGGGACATTGTGGGGAGGCTGCTGCTGGGCTCTGCTCACAGGGAGCTGGAGACAGAAGAAGGGGGAATGGCCTCAAGCTGTCACAGGGAGCTGGAGACAGAAGAAGGGGGAATGGCCTCAAGCTGAGGCTGGGGAGGGTTAGGTTGGACATGAGGAAGAAGTTTGTCCATGGAGAGAGTGGTGAGGGAGTGGAATGAGCTGCCCAGGGAGGTGGTGCAGTCCCCCAGCCTGGCTGTGTTTCAGGGTGGTTTGGCTGTGGTGCTTGGGGCTGTGGTTGAAGGTGACTCTTGCAGAGCAGGGCTCTGGGTTGGGCTTGGTGACCCTGAGGGGCTGTGCCAGCCTGCATGGGGCTGTGAGTCTGTGATGCTGTATTCCTGATGGATTTCAGTCTGAGCTCTCATTGCCTTAATAAGAGTGCACTTAATGGGCAAACCTCAGTTAAGAAACAGCAAAATAAATGTAAGAAAAGCAGCAACTTGTCTTGAGCAGCATCACTCTGTGAGCAAAAGCAGAATGGCTTGGAAAGTCTAAGGGAACATCTTCTGAGCAGTTGACCTGATGACCTTACCTTTGTCTGAAGTTGCTGAGCATGAGAGTGGTGAGAGGCTGGAATGGGTTGCCCCTGCAGGGAGGTGTTTGGGGCCAGATCCCTGGAGGTGTTTTTGGCCAGGCTGGCAGAGGCTGTGGGCAGCCTGCTCTAGGGTAGGGTGTCCCTGGGCATGGCAGGGGGGTTGGGACTGCCTGATCCTTGTGCTCCCTTCCAACCCTGACTGATTCTATGGTTCTATGAGTCTGTGATTCTGTGACTCTGATTCTGATATTCTCCTCTTGGCTTTGTTACTTCTTTCTTTTCCAGAAGCCTACAATGAACTGTGTCCAGGCTGTCATGCAGTTATCTGCATGCAGTCTTGCTGTGCTGCAGCTCCTCAGGGGCAGTCTCCACTCTCAGGCTGTGCTGCTGCTCCTCAGGGGCAGTCTTGCTGTGCTGCAGCTCCTCAGGGGCAGTCTTGCTGTGCTGCAGCTCTCCAGGGCCAGTCTTGCTGTGCTGCAGCTCTCCAGGGGCAGTCTTGCTGTGCTGCAGCTCTCCAGGGGCAGTCTTGCTGTGCTGCAGCTCTCCAGGGGCAGTCTTGCTGTGCTGCAGCTCTCCAGGGGCAGTCTTGCTGTGCTGCAGCTCTCCAGGGCCAGTCTTGCTGTGCTGCAGCTCCTCAGGGGCAGTCTTGCTGTGCTGCAGCTCCTCAGGGGCAGTCTTGCTGTGCTGCAGCTCCTCAGGGGCAGTCTTGCTGTGCTGCAGTGAGCAAGTGCGAGAGCAGCAGCAGAGCGCAGTTTGGTAGGTGCCGAAAGACAGAGTGCTCAGGGGAAGAACTGGAATAGTGCTTGCCTGTGCCTTCGCACAGCTGCTGTTTGCTGGGCTGTGTTGACTTAGGAGAGGCTTCCTTTGTGTCTTCCTCTTTCAGAAGCTGCCTAAGTGCGAATTCGAGCTGCTGGCAATCAGCACTGATGGAAAGTCTCACCCTGGGATGCGACAAAGCAAAGCGATTCCATCCCTGCCCCTGATTCCTATGCTAATAAGGCTGGCGGCGGTGCCCAGGAAGCTGCGCTGGGGGCGGCAGTGGCCGCTGCCTGTTGTCACCCAGCTCGGTGCTGGCAGCATCCTGATGACTCCCTTCTGGCTGCAACCAGCTTCACCTTTGACGGCACCGGGAAGGGTGCTGGGAAGGGCAGCAGGGCTCAGGCTCTGCAACAAACCTCAGCAGGGCTGGGCAGATGCCCTCAAGGTACCTTCTCACCTGGTACCAACAGGCTGCATTTGCCTGTGCAGCTGGGCTGAAAGCAGTGCTGGAAACGGAGCTCTCATTGTGTGCAGGTTAGAGACAGTGAAACGGTGACAGAGCCTCTCTGTCACCCAGGAGGTGATGCAGGTGGGAAATGGAGCTCCCATTGTGTGCAGGTTAGAGACAGTGAAACGGTGACAGAGCCTCTCTGTCACCCAGGAGGTGATGCAGGTGGGAAATGGAGCTCTCATTGTGTGCAGGTTAGAGACAGTGAAACGGTGACAGAGCCTCTCTGTCACCCAGGAGGTGATGCAGGTGGGAAATGGAGCTCCCATTGTGTGCAGCTTAGAGACAGTGAAATGGTGACAGAGCCTCTCTGTCACCCAGGAGGTGATGCAGGTGGGAAATGGAGCTCCCATTGTGTGCAGCTTAGAGACAGTGAAACAGCTGCAGCCCTCACAAAGCATCTCTGTCGCCCAGGAGGTCATGCAGGTGTGTGACAAGGAGGCCATAGAGTCCTCCCCATCCTGGCCTTGCCACTGCATCCAGTGTATGAGGGATGTGCAAGCACAGTGAGGTGGAGGGAAGATGAGGAGAGTCTGGAATTTACCCTGCTCACACTCAGGAGGAGTCAGGATACTGAGGGGAGCCTTCTCCAGACTGCACAGCCTCATTGGTTACCACTGCCAGTCTAAGTTCTTCAGCTGAAGTAACTCTTTGTAGTTGTCAACCATTTGTCTTTAAACAAACCCCAAATTTTACAGCAGGCTTGAGGGGAAGGCTTGCCAGGAACTGCTGCTTGCTTGAACTCCCCTCCTGGCCCCTTCCTGGGGCAGAAGCCCAGCAAAGGTTCCCTCCTCTCAATATTCACCAGACACAATCACAGAATGAAGCATGTTGGAAAAGACCTTTGAGATCATGGAGCCCAACCTATCCCCTGACACCTTCTCATGAACTACCCCATGGCACCAAGTGCCTCCTGCAGCCTCTTCTCAAACACCTCCAGGGATGGGGACTCCACCACCTCCCCTGCAGCCCATCCCAATGCCAATCACTCTCTCTGCCAGCAACTTCCTCTTGGCTGTTTGATCAGGTGCTCCAGGTGACAGTGAGACCCAGAACCTTCACATTGTGAGCAAAAGAAGCTTCTCACCAGATCCACACTGTTATATGTGCATAACCAGATCCACACTGTTATATGTGCATAGTTGTCCTCCTGTGGGCTGAGATGTGCATGCATGTGTGTGTGCATCTGCATGTGAGCTTCTGCTTATTCATGCCAACAGGCAGAGCTGCAGCATTTGCTGCCTTAGGCTTTAGCCAGTCTCACAGGGAACCTGTAGGTGCAGAACCTCTCTGCAGGTTCCTAATTCATACTGACAAAGGAAACAAAGGGGAAGGGAGAAGGCAAAAAGAAGAAAAAGAAAAACCAAACCCAAACAAGCAGAAATTTCTGCATGAGATTCAACAAAAAGAACCATGCCAGGGCTGCAAGACTCAGAGGAGACCTGCAGAGGACAAGACTTCAGCTCAGAAAGGGCAGCCAAGATGAGACAGGCAGGAGCAGGCTGCAAATGCCTGGAGGCAAGGTGAGGGCAGCACTGTGGCAAGACCTGGCTGCCCTAGAGCCATCGGGGGCCATGGAGGTGCTCTCTCAGGGGCTCTGGGCAGTCATGTTGGAGAGGAGTGACTTCCAGAGAACAGCTTTCCTCCTACCACCCCTGCTTGGCACCTCCCCAGCTTGGGCTGCAGGCTAAGAGCTGCTGCTGAAGCCACAGAAGACAGGACAGGATTAGGTATGACAGAAGAGCCAAGGACTTGCAGTGCAGAGCTTCAGGCAGTAAAGCTAAACACACAAAATAACTGAAGAAGCTCCTTTTGTTCTCTCGCCCTTTTTTCATCTTTTTTTTCCTTTTTCTTCCTTCCTATAGATTGGACATTAGGAAAAGGTTTTTCCGTGGAGAGAGTGGTGAGAGACTGGAATGAGCTGCCCAGGAAGGTGGTGCAGTCCCCAAGCCTGGATGTGTTTAGGACTGGAATGAGCTGCCCAGGAAGGTGGTGGAGTCCCTAACTGTGGATGTGTTTAGGACTGGAATGAGCTGCCCAGGGAGGTGGTGCAGTCCCCCAGCCTGGCTGCGTTTAGGACTGGAATGAGCTGCCCAGGGGGGTGGTGGAGTCCCCCAGCCTGGCTGCGTTTAGGACTGGAATGAGCTGCCCAGGGGGGTGGTGGAGTCCCCCAGCCTGGCTGTGTTTCAGGGTGGTTTGGCTGTGGTGCTTGGGGCTATGGCTGAAGGTGACTCTTGCAGAGCAGGGCTCTGGGTTGGGCTTGGTGACCCTGAGGGGCTGTGCCAGCCTGCATGGGGCTGTGAGCCTGTGCTTCCTTTCTTTTATATTTCTCTTTTTTAATTCTTGGCAATTTCCCAGTCAATCTTTGTGCACTGTGGCCTCATCAGACTTTAAAGATAATCTCCCACTCATCTGAGTCAAAACTGTTGTGAGAAGAGGACAGGCTGAGGAAGTGAGCCCTGCTGGTTGGCGTTTGTGGCATCCTATCCTCTCGGCTGAACACAAAGCTCCCCTCTGTCCTCTGCCCAGAGCTTGGGAGGGCTCCACAATCCAGCAGCCATCCCCCTTCCTTCCCCAGCACAGCTCAGGACCAGGCATGGCCTCTCCTCACCCGTGTGACTCACAGCAAAAGCAGCAGCAGGAGCAGCAGCAGAAGTAGGAGCAGCAGCAGGAGCAGCAGCAGGAACAGCAGCAGGAGCAGAAGAAGCAGCAGAAGTAGGAGCAGCAGCAGCAGCAGGAGCAGCAGCAGCAGCAGCAGAAATAGGAGCAGCAGCAGCAGAGCAGATGTCCTGCTTGCTTCAGGAAGGGCAAGAAGGAAGCTGCAAGGAATTACAAGATGCAAGGAAGATCAGAGAATCACAGAATGGTTTAGGTTGGAAGGGAGCTCAAAGCTCAGCCAGTGCCAACCTCCCTATGCCACAGGCAGGGACACCTCCCACTGGAACAGGTCACTCGAAGACTCATCCAACCTGGCCTTGAACACCTCCAGGAAGGGAGCAGCCACAACCTCCCTGGGCAACCTGTGCCAGTGTCTCACCACCCTCACCCCAAACAACTTCCTCCTCACATCCACTTTCCATTTCCCCTCTCACACTTCAAACCCATTCCTCCTCCTCCTCCTCTCATCCCCAGCCCTTGTCAATAGTCCCTCCCCAGCCCTCCTGCAGCCCCTGCACATCCTGCAAGGCCACTCCAAGCTCTCCTGGCAGCCTTCTCCTCTGCAGGCTGCAGAGCCCCAACTCTCTGTGCCTGTGCTCAGAGCAGAGCTGCTGCAGCATCACTGGGAGAGTGATGGAACAAATCCTTCTGGGAATCATTGCCAGGTGTAGGACAAGAAGGTGTTTGGGAGCAGTGAGCATGGGCTTGTGAGCTGGCATCCAGCAGTGAGCTGGCTGGCTCATGGCTGGGCAGAGAGCAGTGTGCTGCTCACCTTGACTTCTGCAAGGCTTCCAGCACTGCCTCACACAGCACCCTGGAGGCAAACTGACCCTGTACAGGCTGCACAAAAGGGCAGTGATGAGAGTGTGGCACCAGATGATGCTCTGCCTCAGCTGTGCAGTGGTTCTGAAAGAGCTGCAGGCTGTGGTGGCCCAGCTCAGTGCAGGTGGTTACATTTGCTTCTCAATAGGCACAGGCTAGGATTCAAAACTTCTTTTTGTGTTGCCTCCAGCACCACTAAAATCTGCTTTGAGAAGAGGCTTTGGCCCTGGACAGAAGAGAGAATCAAATTTTGAGTCATGGAATGGCCTGGATTGGAAGAGAGCTCCAAAGGTCATCCAGCCCAACCCCTCTGCAGTGAGCAAGGGCAGCCTCGAGTAGAGCAGCTTGCCCAGGGTCCTGTGCAGCCTCACTTTGAAGGGTGAGGGTGGATAACAGCAGAAGGCAGTGTTAGAGCAGCCTTCTCCCCCCATGCAGGCCTAGGAGCTGCCTTTCAGGCTGCAGCTCCTGAAGGGCCAGGATGGTGTCCCCAGGCAGCACATGGGGGCTGTGCAGCACAAAGCTGCCTCTAGCCTGACTGCTGCCCACCAGGCTGAATTGGAAACCCTCTTCACAGGCCAGGTGAGTGGGAGAGAGATGGAGGAGCTTGGCAGGCTGGGGCAGGCTGGGGGCTCCCCAGAAGGCTGCCAGCACTCCCCTCCCATGCCACGCAGCCGCCGAGCTGCTGGATCGCTGCACCTTCCCAGCCTCTGAGCCTCACTCACGGATCCCTACAGCACAGCCAAGCAAGGAGAGGTTAGGAGACGGCCAGAACGGGCTGGAAGCTCCAGCTGGAGCCCCGAGGCAGAGGTGTGACAGATATCTGTGCCCCGGCAGCCAGCCCCAGCCTCAGAGATGCGAGCAGGAGCTGCGCGGGGTGATGGTTGCCATGGCTACCCCGCACTGCCCATCCGCGCATCCCTCGCCTGCATCACTGCTGCTTTTCAGAGCCGCGGGAGGTCTCTCCTGGCTGCCCGGGGATGACATCCCCCTCCTCAGAGGAGGACATTCTGCACAGCCTCTTTGGAGCTCGGGGAACTGTGCCCCACCGGCAGAAACGGAGCTGCCTCTTGTCAGGCACTGTCTTAGGGCTACCAAAGAAGGGCTACAGCGGCACTGGGGGTAGCAGCAGGTGCACAGCACCCTCGGGAGGACTTTCCCCCTTCAGCTGTACTGGGAGATTGCCTACTCCTGCCAGGGTGCTACGCAGAGAACAAGGAATGGAGGGGCAGAAGTTGGGGGCCCATCACTGGGGCTCTGAAGCCTGCAGAAGAGAAGGCTTCAAGAAGACCTTGGGGTGGCCTTGCAGGATCTGCAGAGGGCTGCAGGAGGGCTGGGGAGGGACTATTGACAAGGGCTGGGGATGAGAGGAGAAGGAGGAGGAATGGGTTTGAAGTGTGAGAGGGGAGATTGGAAGTGGATGTGAGGAGGAAGTTGTTTGGGGTGAGGGTGGTGAGACACTGGAACAGGTTGCCCAAGGAGGTTGTGGCTGCTTCTTCCCTGGAGGTGTTCAAGGCCAGGCTGGATGAGTCCTTGAGTGACCTGTTCTAGTGGGAGGTGTCCCTGCCTATGGCACAGGGGGGTTGGAACTGGCTGAGCAGGGCAGAGCAGAGGCAAAGGAGAACCTGCCTGGATCTGCTGGACACACTCTGCCTAATGCCCCCCAGGACCCCCTTGTCCCTCTAGGCAGAGCAGATGCTGTGCAGGCAGTGCTGCCTGCCTGGGCAGGAGCAGGCTGCAGCTGCTATCTGTACAGCTCAGTCTGATTGCTGAGGTGCTGAAGGGCACATTGGACACTCTGTGCTGCCTGCAGCCCCTGCCCCATGCTGCTGCTTGCCTGCTGACCTGCTCAGTTTCCACAAAGGGGTCAGACCATGGTGACATTACCTTCAGATGCCTGATTCTTGACTGGGGAAGTTGTTGTTGGTTTCAGCTTTCCCTGACAGATGGCTGAGCACAGAGCAGTCTGTGCCTTCTGCTGAGCATTTGTGAGACTCTGAGCAAGTGGAGCCCAATCAGCATAAGAAGCCCTCATGATCATCCAGGATCTGGGAAGGGGATGCCAGTGAAACAGAGGCAGCAATCACCTGCCCAAAATAAAATCAGCTGCAGCTGTGCATCAGAACATCTCAGTAAGTGGTGCCTAGCTGAGGCCATGAGCTTCAGAAGTGAGATCCCATTCTGTGCTTCTGTGCTCCACAACTTCCCTGGAGGTGCTCAGGACCAGGCTGGATGAGGCCTGGAGCGACCTGTTCTAGTGGGAGGTGTCCCTGCCTGTGGCACAGGGGGGCTGGAACTGGCTGAGCTTTGAGGTCTGTTCCAACCTAAACCATTCTGTGATTTTGTGATTGCCTAGCAGTAATGATAGCTCCATTAATATAGAAGTGCATTTCAAAACTCATTTTTCTTTCCCACCTCAGCCTGTAAGCCCTCACTGGCTCCCAGCCAGAGCTCTGCAAGCCTGAGGTTATTGTTTGTCTGTTATTGGAATTGGTGTGTTAGAAGTCCCAAGCCCCTGTGCTGTGTGCAGCTCACAGGGCTGCAGAAGGGATGAGACTGTTGGGGGACTGCTGCAATGTCTTGGCCCCAGCCATAGAGGGGCTGGGAATGGTTGTGCTGGCATGCATCTAGGATATGCTTTTGTGCCTGGGCAGCAGAGACAGGAGCACAGCCTTGGCCTGCTGCAAGGCTGCTGGACAGCAGAGCTGCTCCTGCACCCTGTGTGACACTGGAGAGCCTGACAGGGAGGGGACTGCTGGAGAGCAGCCCCAAGGAGAGGGAGCTGAGAGTGCTGGGGGAGAACATCCATGGCACAGCAATGTGCCCTGGGGGCCAAGAGGGACAAGGGGGTCCTGGGGTGTGTTAGGCAGAGTGTGTCCAGCAGATCCAGGGAGCTTCTCCTTTGCCTCTGCTCTGCCCTGCTCAGAGCTCATCCTCAGCACTGCCTTCAGTTTGGGGCTCCCCAGTGTCAGAGGGACAGGGAGCTGCTGGAGAGGGTCCAGGGGAGGGCTGTGAGGATGCTGAGGGGACTGCAGCAGTGGCTGGGGAGGAGAGGCTGAGGGAGCTGGGGCTGCTTAGTGTGCAGAAGAGAAGGCTGAGAGGGGATTGGATCAATGTTTGGAAGTGTGTGAGGGCTGGGGGACAGGCTCTGCTCACTGCTCCCTGCCATAGGCCAAGGAGCAATGGATGGAAGCTGCAGCACAGGAGGTTGCAGCTCAACACAAGAGGCAACTTCTGTTGCTGTGTGGGTCCCAGAGCAGTGGCACAGGCTGCCCAGAGAGGTTGTGGAGTCTCCTTGTGTGGAGCCTTTGCAGACTGTGTCTGGATGTGTTGCTGTGTGTCCTGAGGTAGCTTGAATGGTCCTGCTGTGGCAGGGGACTTGGACAGGAGGAGCTCTTTGGGTCTTTTCCAGCTCCTGATACCTGTGAGGCACTGAACAGTGAGCAGAGACTTCCTCAACAAAAACCTTTTGGGTGTAAGTGCAGTTAGCACAAAGTCACAGATGGGTAAATGTAGCAACAGGACGAGAGAGACTGGAGTGAAGCTTGAGGAGGGTCGATTTAGACAGGAGATCTGATGGAATTTCTTTACACTAAAGGTGTTGAGATGCTGGGACAGGTTGCCCAGGAGTGCTGCAGATGTCCCCTCCTTGGAGGGGTTCTAGCAGAAGATCTGCTGTGATGGAAGGTGTCCCTGCCAATGCTAGGATGCTTGGAGCTAGATGATCTTCAAGGTCTCTTCCAACCCAAAGCATTGTTTGAATCTGTGATATCTGTGAAATGAGTAGAGAAAGAGTTGTGCCAGCAGTGCCACAGGGTCCACCTGAGCCTCCTGAAACCAGAGTGCTGTACCCACGCAGTCAGAGAGGGAGACACTTATGTGCCTTAACTATGAACTCTGAGGTGCAGCAGGGCTCTAAAGGCTGCCACTGGTCACAGGCATGGCCAGGACCACTGAACCTGAGGGGTTTATGTCAAGCTGTGCCAGGGCAGCTTCAGGCTGGATATTAGAAGCAAGAGAGAGTGATTGGCACTGGGATGGGCTGCAGGGGAGGTGGAGGAGTCCCCATCCCTGGAGGTGTTCAAGCACAGCCTGGATGGGCACTGAGTGCCATGGGCTAGGGCTGGGGGATAGGTTGGGCTGGGTGAGCTTGGAGCTCTCTTCCAACCTGGCTGATTCTTATTCTATTCTATTCTATTCTATTCTATTCTATTCTATTCTATTCTATTCTATTCTATTCTATTCTATTCTATTCTATTCTATTCTATTCTATTCGTTTCCATTCTATTCCTTTCCATTCTATTCCTTTCCATTCTATTCCATTCTATTCTATTCTATTCTATTCTATTCTATTCTATTCTATTCTATTCTATTCTATTCTATTCTATTCTATTCTATTCTATTCTATTCTATTCTATTCTATATTCCATTCCATTCCATTTGCTGTCTGTGAGCTCCCTGCTCTCCAGGTGAGGAGCTGGTGGCTGGGCAGGGGTGGTGCAGCAGGCAGGCAAGCAGGCAGGGGAGGCTTTGGTGCATGCTGCTGTGTGTGTGCAGAGACAGGCAGCAGGCACTTGCCCAGCTGCACCTCTCAGAATGCCTTCCCTGCCTGCTGAGATCCCCGGGGACAGTGTGGAGCAGAGCCTGGGGCTGTGTGATCTGCCTTGCTAACTCCTGACCGAGCTGGAACAGTCAAGGTCGGGGGTTGTTGTTTTTGAAGCCTGCTCTGAAGATTCAGCCTCTGGGTTGGATTTTTTTCTCAGATGTTCTTTGCCAGGAAGGATTTTGGAGGCCAGATTCTGCTCACATGCATATCCCAGTGACTGCAGTGCCACTGGGGATGTTGTAAGTCAGGTGTGGTTGGCTGCTGAAGCAGGTACCTGTCCCTCTGAGCTGGGAGTGGTGCCTGGAATCAGTGCAAACACTTCAGGCATCAGGCCCCACTCCATCACGTCAGCAGCCTGCCAGGTGGCCTTGACCTTAGGGTGAAGGTCTGGTTCACCTGTGTGCTGGAGTGCCAGCAGGGCAGGTTTGTGGATGTGAGTCATATTTCCAATGTTATTTGCTTCCTTCTCTTCCTAGTTCCTTCCAAGGGCACAGCTGCAACTGTTGGTTTGTGTGAGCCTGGCTTCCTTTGCTGGAAGTGGGGTAGGAGCCCTTGCAGCTGGAGACACCTTGGGCAGGAGGGCAGCAGTGACCACCTGGGCCAGGCAGCTGGGCACAGCTGGGGCTGGGCAAGGCATCTGTGTGGCAACTGCACTGTGCTCTGGCTGCACACCAACGAGCTAGAGGTAGTTAGGCTGCTGCTGTGAGCTGGGAGCAGAGGCAGCTCCTTTGTGAGCAGGTCAGGTCAGTGTGGCTGTGAGCTGAGCAAGCTCCCTGGGCTGTGCCAAGCTCCACTGGCCCCGTGCAGTGCACACTGAGCTCTGCTGTGGGGAGCAGTGAGGCTGGCTCCAGGCAGGGACTGCTCACACTTGTGCACAGGACTAACCCAGCCCCTGCAATCTGCCAGCTCTGCACTCAGAGCACTTCTCTGCCCCCTGCAAAATCCACCTGATTGGCACTCACCCTGCAGCTGCTGGGGGTCAGTTGGAAGAGGGGTCAGGCACACACATCCAAATACATTGTGAGGCTTAATGGTGCCTCCTCCACTCCACATCTGTCACCCCTGTCAGCCCAGCAAATCAAAAGGCATTGCTGACTCCTGCCTCTCCTCAGGAACCTTCCCTGACTGAAATTGCTTTGGGGATGGCAGAATATTATTTAGGCAGAGATCAGAGCAGCAGACAGAGCCTTTGGAAGGCTGCTGGGAAGAGCCCAGGCTCACAGGATGCCAGGAGCTGGAAGGGACCCAAGTAGCTCATCCAGTCCAAACCCCCTGCCACAGCAGGGCACATAGAATAGCATAGGATAGGATAGGATAGGATAGGATAGGATAGGATAGGATAGGATAGGATAGGATAGGATAGGATAGGATAGGATAGGATAGGATAGGATAGGATAGGATAGGATAGGATAGGATAGGATAGGATAGGATAGGATAGATTAAGCCAGTTTGGAAGAGACCTCATCCAGTCCAACCTAGCACCCAGCTAGCCCATGGCACTCAGTGCCCATCCAGTCCCTTCTTGAACACCTCCAGGGATGGGGACTCCACCACCTCCCCTGCAGCCCATCCCAATGCCAATCACTCTCTCTGCCAACAACTTCCTCCTCACATCCAGCCTCAACCTGCCCTGGCACAACTTCAGCCTCTGTCCCCTCCTTCTGTCCCTGGCTGCCTGGAACACATCCAGACAGAGTCTGCAAAGGCTCCACACAAGGAGACTCCACAACCTCTCTGGGCAGCCTGTGCCACTGCTCTGGGACCCACACAGCAACAGAAGTTGCCTCTTGTGTTGAGCTACAACCTCCTGTGCTGCAGCTTCCATCCATTGCTCCTTGGCCTATGGCAGGGAGCAGTGAGCAGAGCCTGTCCCCATTACCAGATGGGTGAGAGCAGATCTTGTTCTGTTGCAGACTGTACAGAAGGAGCAATAAATCAGCTGGGCTGATCACAGCAGCAGTAGGTAGGTGATCAAGCAGGAGCCTTGCTCTTAGGTGCAACTCCCTTTTTAATGAATGTGAGCTCCATGTTGTAACCAGAACAGCCTCATGCCCGTGGGAAAGGATCTGCACTTCCCACACAATGCACACAAAGGTTTGGCACAGAGGGAAATGAGCAAGGCAAAAGGAACAGCAACGGAGAGGCTCAGAGGTGAATGAACACCAATAGAATGGAATGGAATGGAATAGAATAGAATAGAATAGAATAGAATAGAATAGAATAGAATAGAATAGAATAGAATAGAATAGAATAGAATAGAATAGAATAGAATAGAATGGATGGGATGGGATGGGATGGGATGGGATGGGATGGGATGGGATGGGATGGGATGGAACAGAGTAGAATAGAATGGATGGAATGAAATGGAATGGAATGGAATAGACTAGAATAGACTAGACTAGAATGGAATGGAATGGAATGGAATGGAATGGAATGGAATGGAATGGAATGGAATGGAATAGAATAGAATTAGAATAAGCCAGGTAGGAAGAGACCTCCAAGCTCAACCAGCCCAACCTAAAAATGACGCATTTCTGAGCACACCAGAGAAAAAGCTTGACTTTAAAAAAGTCTACAAGGGCAGATGAGCTGCTAGCAGCAAAGGCAATGCCCCACAAAAGGGTTAAAGCAGCCTGGCCAAACAGGCAGCACAAGGGACATTCATTACCATCAGCAGTGGAGAATGCAGAAGAAATTTCCAATTAACTGGCAGACAGCAAACGAGGTTCTCTAAACAGGGAGCTGACAATAAAATGACTCACTTGGAGTTTCGCTCATCTGAAGCACTGAAAAATTATGAATGGAGTGATCTGAGC
The DNA here is from genome assembly GCA_013396835.1 of Psilopogon haemacephalus. Taxonomy (NCBI): domain Eukaryota; kingdom Metazoa; phylum Chordata; class Aves; order Piciformes; family Megalaimidae; genus Psilopogon; species Psilopogon haemacephalus. Next base: position 15,267 of record VWZI01009217.1, read on the forward strand.
TCATGAGATCTTCAAAATATCATAAAAACAACTGAAATTGCTTTCTGGTGTCTGACATCTTCTGTGTGGTCCATGGGTTTGTGGACAAAAGGCTTGAATCACAGAGTCACAGAGTCATAGAGTCACAGAATCACAGAGTCAGAACCTCAGAATCATAGAACCACAGAATCACAGTCGCAGGATCATAGAATCAGAACCACAGAGCCACAGAACCACAGGGTGACAGAGTCATAGAGTCACAAAGTCACAGAATCAGAATCACAGAACCGTAGAACCACAGAATCACAGTTGCAGAATCACAGAATCAGAACCACAGAGCCACAGAAACAGAATCACAACATCATAGAATCACAGAATCATAGAACTGTCAGGGCTGGAAGGGACCTCAAGGATCATCCAGTTCCAACCCCCCTGCCATGGGCAGGGACATGAGGCCCCTTTCCAGTCCTCTTTTTTTCCTTCCAGGAAGAGGCAGCTCTTGTCTCTTGTGTCTGTCACTGCAGGTGTGTCACTGGATTCCTGGATCAGCCCCTCCCGAGCTGGCACTGCTGTGTCTGGTTTCTGAAGCTCAGTGAAGGTGAGATCCAAGTCGTTGAGTGTGCAGAGTGGCAGCACAGGTCTGTGACTCACCACAGGCACAAACCTGCAGTGCTGCAGCTCTCCATGGCAGCTGCATGCAGCCTGCTGCATCCCAAAGGCAGCCCCAGGTGAAGGGGCACAGAGGCAAAGGTGCCTCGGTGCTGTTGACTTAGACAGGAGGTGACAGCTACACGGTGCAGGAGGTGACACCACCTGTCCATAAGGCTCCCGGGACACTGCCCCCAGGGAATGGGCACGGAGGATGCTGCACTGCCTCCAGTGCCTTTGTGGGAGCTCTGCAGCAGGGTTCCACAGCTGGATGCAGCTCCTTGCCTGGGTGCATATCTTCACAGGACACAGACTGTGCCAGTGTGCTGCCAGCTCTGCCACCTACCTCTGGATGTTTTGCTGCCAGCTCTGCAGCTCCTGGCAAGGAGCCTCCTGGCCTGGCCTTTCTTCTCCCCAGCCAGGCAGACCCAAGCCAATCAGCAGGGCATGATTTTGTCTTTCTTCTTTTTCTTTCCTTGCCACAGCAGGACCATCCAAGCTAGCTCAGGGCACACAGCAACACATCCAGACACAGTCTGCAAAGGCTCCACACAAGGAGACTCCACAACCTCTCTGGGCAGCCTGTGCCACTGCTCTGGGACCCACACAGCAACAGAAGTTGCCTCTTGTGTTGAGCTGCAACCTCCTGTGCTGCAGCTTCCATCCATTGCTGCTTGGCCTATGGCAGGGAGCAGTGAGCAGAGCCTGTCCCCCCCCTCCTCACCCCCAGCCCTCACACACTTACAAACATTGATCCAATCCCCTCTCAGCCTTCTCTTCTGCAGGCTAAGCAGCCCCAGGTCCCTCGGCCTCTCCTCCCCAGCCACTGCTGCAGTCCCCTCAGCATCCTCACAGCCCTCCCCTGGACCCTCTCCAGCAACTGGGGAGCCCCAAACTGAAGGCAGTGCTGAGGATGAGGTCTGAGCAGGGCAGAGCAGAGGCAAAGGAGAACCTCCCTGGATCTGCTGGACACACTCTGCCTAATGCCCCCCAGGACCCCCTTGTCCATTGCTGTGCCATGGATGTTCTCCCCCAGCACTCCCAGCTCCCTCTCATCCTGTTCCTCATGGAAAGGCAGTTCTCAGTTTTCTGAAGTCATCCAATATCATTTGACACTTCCCTTCATAATCACTTGAGGTGAGCCAAGGGGAAGGCTCCAGCAGCACTGCTCCTGCAGCAGTCACAGCAGGCTGCTCTCCCCTTCACAACTCCATCCAATGCCAAGTCTAATGAAAAAAAAAAAAAAAGAGCCACTTCAGTGAGGCCAAAGGCTCTGAAAAATAGAGCTTGGGGAACAGCAGCACTACTGTGGAAATGTCATCTCCCTGCTGCTTGAGGAAATTCATTTAGCCAAGGTACAAAGGTCCTGGTAAGCACTGGGCAGCTTTACTTAAGCTCAGCCGACCAAAGGCGCAGGAAGGAGAAGTGGAAATCATTTTGCATTTATGGTGTGCAACAAAATGGTCATGCAAATGAGGACAACACGGCCTGGAAATGTTAACCAGGTGGCTGAGTGTGGCACATGGCTGCAGCAGCCAGGCTGGGGGGGTCTGGCAGCACTGCCACGGCATGGGCAGTTCAGCATCACCTCTGAAGGGAGATGTGTCTGGGGGTGACAGAGGAGAAAGGGAGACACTGAGAGAGAAAGGGAGATGCACTGGGGAGGTGACAGGAGAAAGGGAGACACAGAGAGAGAAAGGGAGATGCATTGGGGGGGTGACAGGAGAAAGGGAGACACAGAGAGAAAGGGAGATGCATTGGGGGGTGACAGGAGAAAGGGAGACGCAGAGAGAGAAAGGGAGATGCATTGGGGGGTGACAGGAGAAAGGGAGACGCAGAGAGAGAAAGGGAGATGCATTGGGGGGTGACAGGAGAAAGGGAGACGCAGAGAGAGAAAGGGAGATGCATTGGGGGGTGACAGGAGAAAGGGAGACGCAGAGAGAGAAAGGGAGATGCATTGGGGGGTGACAGGAGAAAGGGAGACGCAGAGAGAGAAAGGGAGATGCATTGGGGGGTGACAGGAGAAAGGGAGACGCAGAGAGAGAAAGGGAGATGCATTGGGGGGTGACAGGAGAAAGGGAGACGCAGAGAGAGAAAGGGAGATGCATTGGGGGGTGACAGGAGAAAGGGAGACGCAGAGAGAGAAAGGGAGATGCATTGGGGGGTGACAGGAGAAAGGGAGACGCAGAGAGAGAAAGGGAGATGCATTGGGGGGTGACAGGAGAAAGGGAGACGCAGAGAGAGAAAGGGAGATGCATTGGGGGGTGACAGGAGAAAGGGAGACGCAGAGAGAGAAAGGGAGATGCATTGGGGGGTGACAGGAGAAAGGGAGACGCAGAGAGAGAAAGGGAGATGCATTGGGGGGTGACAGGAGAAAGGGAGACGCAGAGAGAGAAAGGGAGATGCATTGGGGGGTGACAGGAGAAAGGGAGACGCAGAGAGAGAAAGGGAGATGCATTGGGGGGTGACAGGAGAAAGGGAGACGCAGAGAGAGAAAGGGAGATGCATTGGGGGGTGACAGGAGAAAGGGAGACGCAGAGAGAGAAAGGGAGATGCATTGGGGGGTGACAGGAGAAAGGGAGACGCAGAGAGAGAAAGGGAGATGCATTGGGGGGTGACAGGAGAAAGGGAGACACAGAGAGAAAGGGAGATGCATTGGGGGGTGGTGGCAGAGGAGAAAGGGAGACCTCCTTGTGAGTGTGTCAGAGGAGGAAGGGAGACATGGTGGAGAAAGGGAGACACATTTGTGAGTGTGACAGAGGACACAGTGAGAGCTGCTTGTGAGTGTGACAGAGGCAGTGAGACACCTTTGTGAGTGTGACTGGTGGCAGCTGAGCACCACAAGAGTGTGTTGCTAACAGCTTTGCTCCCCTGAGGCTCTCCTGCTGTGCAAGCCAGCAGAAGGTCTCAGTGCACTGCCACTGCTTTCAGGGTGCAAGCTGCAGACTTCTTCTCCTAGCTCTGACTTGAGTCCAAATTGCCATGCAGCTGGAGTCTCACTTCTCATTCTCACTTTTTTCATTCTGCAAGGAGTGGAGGGACAGAGAGGTGCCAAGTGTCCCCCTGAGCCCCCCTCACACACGATGGGTGTGCTGCCCCCCTCACCTGGCTCTCCCTCCCCGTTCCCACGCCCTGGTTACCTGCAGAGCTGGGAGTAGGCAGGAGCTGTGCTCAGCTACATCTGCAGAAGCTGTAAGCTGGAACATGCCTGTGCATTGCACAGGCAATGGGGCAGAACAACTCCTGAAGATATGGTGATGGCAGAGCAGAATATTTGGTGATGGCAGAACAGAATGTTAATGTCAGCCATGGAGCAAACCTTATAGAATCACAGAATCAGTCAGGGTTGGAAGGCACCACAAGGATCAGGCAGTCCCAACCCCCCTGCCATGCCCAGGGACACCCTACCCTAGAGCAGGCTGCCCACAGCCTCTGCCAGCCTGGCCAAAAACACCTCCAGGGATCTGGCCCCAAACACCTCCCTGCAGGGGCAACCCATTCCAGCCTCTCACCACTCTCATGGTAAAGAGCTTCATCCTAACATCCAGTCTGAATCCCCCCACCTCCAGCTTTGCTCCATTCCCCCCAGTCCTGTCACTCCCTGAGAGCCCAAGAAGTGCCAGCACCTTCCCCCCTTTAATTCCCCCTGTGCATGGGTTCTGTGCCCAAGTCTGTGTCTGTAGTGCAGAGCTTGGCAGTGCTGCTCAAGACAACGTTTCTAGAAGTCACTGCCCACAGGTTTGATTCCAGCCTGCAGCAGGCATCCAGCCCTGTGCAGAGAAGCTCCTGGGGCAGGTCCTGTCCTCCCTCTAGCTGCTGATTCCCATGGCAACCTGGGACCTGTGGCTTGCTCCCCTGCCCTGCTGGCAAGAGCAGCTGAGCAAAAGGCTGCTCCGAGCAAGGCACTGCAGGGGGGTTTGGGATGTGCGTGAGGCAGGAGCTTGGGGGGCTGAGAGCACTGCCCCCCTGGGTGCCTGCTCTGCTCCTGGTGCACAAAGAGCAGGACTGGAGCTGCCCGTGGGCTGCTGGGGTGGTCCTGGCTGGGAGGTGCTGCTCTCCAAGCTGTGGTGGTTGGGCAGCTGCTGGAGCAGCAGCTCAGGTGGCCTTGCTGGGGCTGGCACCAGCAGCCTGGCAGCTGCAGCTGCCCACGGGCCACAGCCCCCGCAGTGCTCCCTGGTGTGCTGAAGCTGAGCAGCACGGGAAGGGCTTGGCATTATCCTGTTTGCTTTGCTTCTTTGCCCTCCCACTGCAGGCATTTGTCTGCCATTCCCATCACTGCAGATCACCACTGTGCACTGACGTCTGAGGACAGGTCAGAGTGAAAAACCAGGCCCTGACAGGTGGGCAGAAGAAAGCCAAAGAGAGAGGGCAGAGCATGGCAAGGGCTTGGAACTGGCTGCTCCTTGTGGTCCCTTCCCACCCTGACTGATTCTGTGATTCCCTGATGTGCTGCTGTCAGCTCAGCCAGCCCTGCCACGTCTGCAGACAGGGGGCTGGAGCCTCTGATGCTCTGACTCATCAGGCTGTGACTCTGGGGAGCTTTGCAGCTGCTTGAGCAAGTGCACGGAGCTGGGAAAAAAAAAAAAGGACTGAGAGAAGAAGAAAAGGAACTCATGCCAAGGGCAAAGTGGCTTTGATACCTCATTCCCAAAGCCACGTTCAGACAAAGGGCTCTGATGGGGCTGGTTTGTTTCTTGGTGACTTCAGAGCATGTTCAATCAGATCTGCAGATTGCTTCAAGACCCAGAGCTTGATAAGGAGCCTCCCTGTCCTGGTGACCACTGAGCACAGCTTATCTTGGCACTGTCTCCAGCTCTGGTTGCCTCCATTGCAGAGAGATGAAGGTTGAGGTGCTGGAAGGTGTTGAGAGAAGGGCAGCAAGGCTGGGGAGGGGCCTGGAGCACAGCCCCAAGAGGAGAGGCTGAGGGAGCTGGGGGTGTGCAGCCTGCAGAAGAGGAGCCTCAGGGCAGAGCTCATTGCTCTCTGCAGCTGTCTGCAGGGAGGTTGTGGCCAGCTGGGCTTGGTCTCTGCTGCCAGGCAGCCAGGGCCAGAAGGAGGGGAGAGAGGCTGAAGCTGTGGCAGGGCAGGTTGAGGCTGGATGTGAGGAGGAAGTTGCTGGCAGAGAGAGTGATTGGCATTGGGATGGGCTGCAGGGGAGTTGGTGGAGTCCCCATCCCTGGAGATGTTCAAGCACAGCCTGGATGGGGCTTGGAAGGGACCTGTGGAGATCCCCCAGCCCAACCTCTCTGCTAAAGCAGGATGGCCATGATCAGGTTGTCCAGGAGCACACCTGGGTGGGTGTTGGAGCATCCCCAGAAAAGTAGACTCCACCAGCTCTTGGGCAGCCTGCTCCAGCACTCTGCCACCCTCAACCTGAAGAAGTTTTTGGGTTTGATTTTCTTTTTTTTTTTAGACATCCATCACAAATGCTGCAATAAGTCCACAGTTCTCTGCCCTGAAATGCCTTTGAACTAAGCTTAAGCATCTTTTTGGGAGATTAACTTTAGCAAAACATATGCTAAGCTTGAGTCAAATGTAAATAATTGCACTGGGGCTCAGACTGACACTTTCCCATAAAGCCAACAAATTAGAATCACAGAATGGCTTAGGCTGGAAGGGAGCTCAAAGCTCAGCCAGTCCCAACCCCCCTGTGCCATAGGCAGGGACACCTCCCACTGGAACAGGTCACTCAAGGACTCACCCAGCCTGGTCCTGAACACCTCCAGGGAGGGTGTGGGGCACAGAAGCACAGAATGGGATCTCTGATGGGTCCACAACCTCCCTGGGCAACCTGTGCCAGTGTCTCACCACCCTCACCCCAAACAACTTCCTCCTCACATCCACTTTCAGTCTCCCCTCTCACACTTCAAACCCATTCCTCCTCCTCCTCCTCTCATCACCAGGTTGTTGTGGCCAAAGTGTAGAACCCTGCACTTAGTCCCATCCTCTCATCCCCAGCCCTTGTCAATAGTCCCTCCCCAGCCCTCCTGCAGCCCCCTGCAGACCCTGCAAGGCCACTCCAAGGTCTCCTGGCAGCCTTCTCCTCTGCAGGCTGCAGAGCCCCAACTCTCTGTGCCTGTGCTCAGAGCAGAGCTGCTGCAGCCCTCTCAGCTGCATCTTGGTGGCCTCCTCTGCACTGGCTCCACCACTTGCATGTGCTGCTTGTGCTGGGGGCTGCAGAGCTGCAGACAGTGCTGCAGGTGGGGTGTGAGGAGAGCAGAGCCAAGGGGCACAATCCCCTCCCTTGCCCTGCTGCCCACAGCTGCTCTTGCTGCAGCCCAGCACACAGTTGCTGTCTGGGCTGCACTCACACTGCAGCCTCAGCTTCAGCTTTGCACCACCCCACACCCCCAGCTCCTGTTCCTCAGGGCTGCTCTCAGCCATTCCCCACTCATGTTCATCTCTCATCTAAACCTGGGAATGTGAAGGAAGCTGCAGGCAGCAGTGCTGAGAGCCTGCCCAAAGCTGTTCTGCAAGGGAGCTGTGATGTGTGAGTTGCTCTGCTTCAGGGCAGCTCCAACAAGAGAGACTTTTTCTCTTCAGCTTTTCACATGTTTTTTTTTTTCCTCTTCAGTTGCTTCTCTCCATTCTTGGCCGTGACCCAGCTGTCAACTGGCCAGGAAACCCAAAGCAAACACAGCAGACTTTCAGGTCATGAAAGGGTCGTGGGGCTTCTGTTGCATTTGTTCACAGCCTCCTGCCTGACCTGAGGCAGACAGCTCAAGAGGAATGGCCCCGTGGATGTGGGTCTCTAGGGTCAAACAGCCCTCAGGGGCTAAGCTGCATAGAGGAGCCTTATTTGCCCCAGCTGTGGAGATCTGTGGCTTGCAATGGCTTCTTTGTACTCTGGTACAGGCAGGAGGGCACCAAAGCATAACAAATCCTGAGGAGTTCATGGTCTCCTTGTGACTGAGGATCACAGGATCACAGATCACAGGGTGCCAGGGGCTGAAAGGAACCCACAGAGCTCCTCCAGTCCAAGCCCCCTGCCACAGCAGGACCATCCAAGCTAGCTCAGGGCACACAGCAACACAGCCAGACAGAGGCTGCAAAGGCTCCACACAAGGAGACTCCACAACCTCTCTGGGCAGCCTGGGCCACTGCTCTGGGACCTTTCCAGTTCAGTTTGGAGAGGAGAAGGCTCTGAGGTGACCTTATTGTGACCTTTGAGTACCTTAAGGGGGCCTACAAGAAAGCTGAGGAGGGACTCTAGAATGTCAGGTAGTGATAGGGCTAGGGGGAATGGGACCAAGGTGGAAATGGGTAGGTTCAGCCTGGATGTTAGGAAGACTCAAAATCACAGAATGAAGTAGCTTGGAAAAGACCTCTGAGATCATTGAGTCCAACCTCTCACCTAACACCTTCTGATGAACTAACCCCTGGCACCAAGTGCCTCATGCAGACCCTTCTGAAACACCTCCAGGGATGGGGACTCCACCACCTCCCTGGGCAATAAACTAATGGCAGAGGCTGTAGGGAGGGAGGGAGAGGGCAGCAGGGGTAAGACTCCAGGCTGGGCTGGTTACGTGGCTGGTGTGTGCAGGCTGTGCCACAGGCAGAGCAGACACTGGTGGCACAGCACTGGCCAGCCCTGTGCAGAAAGGCTCTGCTGTGCAGCCTGGGGCCATGGGGCTGCTAACACAGCTCAGGGCAGCTGCAGGAGGCTGCCCTGCTCTGGGAGCCTTGCCAAGAAGGGAACACTTCTGCTTCCTTTGCTGCGAAAGGAATTGCCTGCATGGTGGCACACAGAGGACACAAGGTCCACCTGCAGACCAGTGCCAAGTGGATCCCTCATGGGTCAGTGCTGGCACCAGTGTGGTGGAACAGCTTTGGCAGTGCCATGGGCAGAGGACTCAGAGCAGC
>VWZI01009219.1:1180-14939 GCA_013396835.1 Psilopogon haemacephalus
TAGGGTCCCACCATATTTCAAAAAAAAAAAAAAAAAAAAAAAAAAAAAGAAAAGAAAAAAAAAAAAAAAAAGAAAAGGGGGAGATATCTAAAGCAGTGAGCAGCGACTGAGTCTGTCTGTCATATTAATCATAAAGCAGTTAGTATTACAAGACAACCATGCTCACCCATAATGCTGCAGAACTGGCATAATTAGTCACACAATTTACCATAGAACACAATGTGCTTCTGCTTATCTTCGTAAATAACAGTATTCTTGCAGCTTCTCACAGCTGCTGTTGATTAAAACATATGCATCTTACCCCGTGAGACAAATTTGACATCATCATAATTCTCCTCATCTGAAGTTCTGTAAGCAAACAAAAGTGGACATGTGAATCATATGAAGATGGTTTTATGGTTACATTTTCAGTTATCACTGTTCAGGTGGTTTTATCAGCTGTTTCATACAATGGCTGTCTGTGGAGCTATGCTGCTTAAGTACCCACAAGATTTTCTGCGTTGTTCCCCACTATGAATTTGTTTTTTTCACATGAGACCACCTTGATCCTGAGTATAAAAGAAGAAAATGAGCTAAAGGTACTCAGGTGCTATGGACACACATGTAGTATGAAAAATGTAATAGGTGGATGGGCTGACTAAATGAAAAGAATCTGTTGGGCTTTTTAACCATCTTCACAGGTTGTGTGCTTCTTACACAATGCACAGGCAAAACACCAGGCTTTTGCTCGATGGGAAACGTAAGACTTGCTTCACTTAGAAGGCTTAAAGTCCAAGCAACAGACAAGAGAAGAAGTGGTGTAAGGTTAGGCCAGGTAAAGGGCCTCTGATGACAGAAAGCTAGGGCTGACAGTCACCATCAAACAAGTGCAATCAAAGAAAGGCCTTGAAGGTAGAACATGAAGTGTTAAAATTTGGTTGACGATGAAAGTCCCAAAACGGGGTGAAATAAAATGTCAGCACCGAGGCGCACATTTTCAGCAGAGGCTGGAGTCCAGAGAGCCTACAGGAATGGGACATCAGAAGCACGATGTGGAGGTAAATTTCTCAAGTCCTTGCCACTGGACTGATTGGTGATTGCAGTTCCTGAAGCTGGCCCAGCAGGGCTAGGCAGGCATTTCCCACATCCCTGAGCATAGGAGCAGCAGTGCTGTTATGGATACTAAGTGATCTGTATTGAACCACAGTATGAATGCTGACACACACCTCTCTCATGCCAAGTATATTCTCCCACTTGCTGCTGTTTGTGGTAATTGCTGTCTAGAGAGCAGCTCATTATTCAGGTTCAGCTCTGACAGTTGACCAAACTGTTTTAACTCTTTATCATAGACTCATAGAATGGTTTAGGTTGGAAGTGACCTCAAAGATCATCCAGTTCAAACCCCTGGAAGGAGCCACTGGGATGCTCCTCTTTAGTACTGTTTCCAAACAGGCATGGGACATGGTAGGACAAGGGAAATGGTGTCAGACCTCAGTCCCCAGAAACCTAGGACACCTAGAGCTTTAATCTTCTGCTGCATGAGCAAAGAAATAGACAGAAATAGGATAAGAAAATCATAGAATCATAGAATGGCTGAGGTTGGAAGGGACCTCAAAGATCATCCAGTCCCACCACCCCTGTGCTATAGGCAGGGACACCTCCCACTAGAACAGATCACTCAAGGCCTCATCCAACTTGGCCTTGAAGACCTCCAGGGAGGGAGCAGCCACAACCTCCCTGGGGCCACAATCTCCCTGGGGGTTGTGTTCACTTACATTTTTTTGGAGCTGCGCTTGATGTTTCTGAGAGGCAGGCTAGAAACTTGTGGGGACTGCAAGGGTGGGTGTAAGGCTGGTGAAGCAGGTTGCAGCTCTCTAGCAGGAAGTGATACAGGCATAGCTGGGCTGAATGCTGCTGAGGAAAGTGCTGTATTTTTCAAACCTTCAGTTTTGGCACCTGAAAAAAAAAAAGTGGAAGAGACCAAATGTATCAAGCAAATGGCCAAGGAAAGAACCTCACTGTTTACATGAAGTATTAGGATGAAGTATCAGTACTCCACATACCACAGAGCAAATATATAGAATAGAATAGAATAGAATAGAATAGAATAGAATAGAATAGAATAGAATAGAATAGAAGTAGAATAGAATAGAATCAGACAGGTTGGAAAAGACCTCCAAGATCATCCAGTCCAACCTATCACCCAGCCCTATCCAATCAACTAGACCATGGTAGTTTTAAACCTGCTGTCTCTACAAGACTTGAGAGTCTCTGCCTAGGAGAATGTACTGTCTACAGAAGGCCTTGACAAAATATCTTTGTGAAGACATGAACAAGACACAAAACCCATCGGATCCTCAAGTATATGAGGTCTTCTTGTGCTTTAAAATGAAATTATCATGAATTCTACAATTCACTTGAAAAGACCACCTGCACAGTTTCACACAGTGCAATCTTGCCAGAGTTTACCTTGCTCAGAGACAGAGTATCAAGGGAAGGGCTGGGAGATGTCTTGGCGCTGAATGAAAGGTGTACAGGTCTCTGTATGAACTTCAAATATGTTTGTAAGAAGATACAAAAACACTGCTCTTAATTTACCAGCATGTCCATACTAGAAAAGTGGCAGTTGGAGAAGCTACATAGGAGCTATGCTCTCAAGAAACAGGTGCAACCTTAAAAACGTGATGATGTAGTGCACCAAGCACAGAAGCCATAACTACATGAGTGGGTTGGTGTGTGTGTGTTGCACTGGACTCCTGCTCCATCTACAAGCCACAATCAAACCATAGTAACCATAGCTTTGAAGGGTCACGTCGAGAGAAGTTGCTGTTTGGATGATGTGATGTTAAATCTGGAAGTTTGTTTCATTTAACATGAGTGGATTAAAAGCTACTCAGAAGGAATTGTGCCCAGCTGTATGGAGGGGAGTGAAAAAAAAAAAAATCTAAGGAAAAGGAAAGCAGAAGGAAGAAGCAAATTCACAGTTTGGTTAAAGCCAGTTACAATTTTTTAAAACCCCACACCCTAACCCTTATCTTCTGGAGATTTTCTTCAAGTTACCACCTGCATACTGGAGATTGAAATCTTGTCAAGGAAAACAAAAACAACAAAAAAATTCACGTAACTTAGTACTTAGGAGGCTACAGCAGAGTTAATGCATGCCAGCTGGAGAGAGATCCCAAAGAAGAAGAGTTAGAAAACATGAATTCCTGAAAATATGGGGGAAATGGTGCTTTTGAAGGGAAATATGGTAAGACTGATGTAGAACAATACAAATACCTAAGACTTTGTTGAAGGAGAAAGGAATATTTTTTCTTAAAATTATTTATTTATTTCCATGGTGGAGAAAGCAATGATCTTGAAAGACAAAGTGAAGGTAGAATTTCCACAGCTTGAAGTCTATATTGAAGAGTATGGGATACCTTTATGTCATAATATCTAGAACAGTTGCTCTTACTCAACACACAGCATATGTCCAGAGAAGGGCACCAAGGCTGGTGAGGGGTCTGGAGCACAGCCCTGTGAGGAGAGGCTGAGGGAGCTGGGGGTGTGCAGCCTGCAGAAGAGGAGGCTCAGGGCAGACCTCATTGCTCTCTACAACTACTTGAAGAGAGGTTGTAACCAGATGGGGTTGTGCTCTTCTACCAGGCAAGCAGTGACAGAACAAGAGGACACAGCCTCAAGCTGCCCAAAGGCAGGATTAGGCTGAACCTAGGAAGAAATTATTCATAGCAAGAGTGACTGGCATTGGAATGGGCTGCCCAGGGAGGTGGTGCAGTCCCCATCCCTAGAAGTGTCTAAAAGGGGTCTGGATGAGGCACTTAGTGCCATGGTTTAGTCAGTTAGAAGGGTTAGTTGATAGGTTGGACTCGATGATCCTAGAGGTCTTTTCCAACCTGATTAATTCTGTGATTCTGTGATCTTCTTTACACCTCTTGCAATTTAATGATAACAACCTCACTTGGTTTTCCTGTATTTCCTGAGACATCAATTTAAAATACTTGCTCCTATATCGAGCATGACAGCATAATTAAAATATCATTCTGGCTAAACTTGTGTTGCAGAAAGTTGTGTTCAAGGCCGGGGTGGATGAGGTCTTGAGCATCCTGTTCTAGTGGGAGATGTCTCTGCCTATGGCGGGGGGTTGATCTTTGAGGTCTCTTCCAACCTAAACCATTGTATGATTCTATGTTCCACTTGTTTGAGGACAGGAGAAAGAATGTATCAATACAGAGTTAATTTGATTAAGTTCACTCTCTGTTTAAATATGCATCTTACTGTTTCCTAAGTGCATCAGGATTCAAGTTCTATTACTTCTATTTCTACCTTTGCTCACTAGATTAAAAGCCTTCACTAACCCCTATTTTCTATCCATAAGGCACTGTGTGCTGGTTTGAGCTAATTGGAGAATTTGAGTGAGAAATTAGACTATTGGCTGAGTGAGGAAAACACAGAATGTCACTTCACCCAGACCTTTACTGAGAAAGAAAAAAAATTGGTTTTAAGTGTTGTACCCGAAACATTAGATATCAGACGGTATATGACCGCTCTGGCTGCAGCTGCTTCTCTTTCCATGGTCTCCTTTTGTCTTTGCCTTGGTAGCTAATTCTCAGTAATTCTGCTAACTAATTCCCTACTGCTAAGCCCCCTGGCCGATCTACTTCAGCTTATCTGCAGCATCAACAGGTGGTGAGATAAGATTGGGGGAAGGGGGGAGAGGTGGTAGGGGGTGGTTGGTTAACCTCTCTTGGGGATTTTGGTCTCTGGGAGGGCTGTGGTGTTTCTGTGTTACCTTTTCATTGTATATATCTATAAATATCTGTTATACCTTGTAAATATTTGCTAGTATATTGAGCATTGCTGTAAATATAAAGCTTCATTTATCAACTTNATTCCAAATCAATTTGGACCTATTGCTGTAATAGCTCCATATTTTATTTTTCCCCCAGCACTGTAGTAGTCTGGCACTGTAATTCTACACAGCAGGTGCTTGTCTGTCACATACAGTACTGAAAATTACAAGCAGTTTTTCTTCTGGTTACCTATTTGCTGATTGCATTCAAAGGGTTTCAGTGTTTTCTCTAACTGTCATCTTTGATCTGTTTTGGAAGTGCAGAAAACTTGAGTACCAAACTAAGACCCATTAGCAAAAAGCTTTTGTTCAAAACCTGTGTAACAACATTAAGTTTCTGTAAGGGTAAAATTACAATAATTTAAGGTTACAGGCTGACAACCATTATGCATTAGACTCTTTTTCTTTGTCACACCATTGTCCTTACTTAACTGTAGGGTTGTTCATGGTGTCTGGATTTTTTTTCCCCAGGTGTTGTTGCAGTACCTCGTCTGGCAGGTATGTTTTACATTTCTTTATTCTATACATGTATTTCTATTTCAGTGAGTCAAGATTACAAATGATGTATATGATATTCTAAGGACTGTGTGTTTCCATTTAACTCTTCACAGTCTTTATTCCTCCATGAGACTTTATCAGCTATAATCAATCACTGTTCCAAAATTCATGACAAAGATGAACAGCTCTGGCACTTTAAGCATGCATCTGCAGGTGAATCGTTTTAAGCAGATTCTAACCAAAGAAAGGAGTTGGAAATGTTTGTTATGTTTTGTTTTGTTTTTCATAAAATCAGTATTCACAGAATGACAGAATCATAGAACTTTAGAGGTTGGAAGGGTCCTCCAGAGATCATCAATACCAACACCCCTGCCAAGGCAGCATCCCCTAGGGTAGTTCACACAGGAATGCATCCAGGTGGGTTTGGAAAGTCTCCAGAGAAGGAGACTCCACAACCTTTTTAGGTAGCCTGTGCCAGGGCTCTGTTACCCTCACTGCAAAGAAGTTTCTCTTCATGCCTAGCTGGAACTTCTGTTCCAGTTTGTAGCTGTTACTCCTTGGCTTATTGCTGCTGACAACCAAAATGAGCTTGGCCCCAGGGACTTGACACCCACCCCTCGGATGTTTCATAGAATCATAGAATCAGTCAGGGCTGGAAGCGACCACAAGGATCATCCAATTCCATCCTGCTATGCCCAGGGACACTGTACCTTAGATCAGGCTGCCCACAGCCTCAGCCAGCCTGGCTGCAAACACCTCCAGGGATGTGGCCCCAACCACTGCCCTGGGCAACCCATTCCAGGCTCTCACCACTCTCATGCTGAACAACTCCCTCCTCACATCCACTCTGAATCTCCCCACCTCCAGCTTTGCTCCATTCCCCCTAGTCCTGTCACTACCTGATAGCCTAAAATATCCCTGCCCAGCTTTTTTGTAGGCCCCCTTCAGATCCTGTAAGGCCACAATAAGGTCACCTGGGAGCCTCCTCTTCTCCAGACTAAACAGTCCCAGCTCTCTGAGTCTATCCTCACACAAGGATCAGATCTCCTCTCAGCCTTCACTTCTTCAGACTAAACAGCCCCAGGGCTCTCAGTCTCTCCTCATAGGGCAGATACTCAAGTCCCTAAATCATCCTCATGACTCTGCTGCACTCTCTCCAGCAGGTCCCTGTCTCTCCTGAACTGGGGAGCCCAAAACTGGGCACAGTATTGCAGGTGTGGTCTCACTAGTGCGGAGTAGAGGGGCAGAAGAACCTCCCTAGCCCTGCTGGCCACACTTTTGCTGATGCAGTTCAGACTGCCATTGGCTCTCTTGGCCACAAGGACACATTGCTGGCCCACCAGCTTGCTGCCCACCAGCACTCCAAGGGCTTTCTCCACAGAGCTCTCTGGGGTAGAGCAGCCCCCAGCCTGCACTGGTGCCTGTTGTTATTCCTGCCCAGAGGTCCTTATTGCCCTTCTGCCCACTTGTCCTTATTGAACTTCACGTGCTTAGCCTTCACCCAGCTCTCCAGTTGTGTTACTGAGGTGGCTTGTGCTGTCACTTGCAGCTGGAATTTGGTGTGCAGAATTCAGTTTTGCAACCTTAAAATCTGCTTAAAATGTTAAATGTTTATTATGCTCTCAGTTTTTTGTATTTTCACAGTAAATCCTATGTCAGCTTTCCCCTGCAAGATTTCCAGTCCAGGCTGGTTATGTTAATGAGCTGTGTATATGTATAATGTGCATTCACACTTTGTATCACTTCATTGTGATTAGTCTATAGGACTAAGATAAAATTCTAGCTTGTCTCTGTGCACAATGCTCTTTAACCTGATATCTCTTTTAAAGCAAATCTAGGTGATAGACAACTGAGATAGGAAAGGATACCTCATACATTTTAGATAAGGTGCTTAATTTTAAGTGTAAGGGCTGAACAGCCTGTCCCTATTAGTTTATTTACACTGCTGGAATCTAATGATAGTTGCATGATCAGCATTAATAGAAACACTACTACTTTTATTTTATAACTATCAGAACAGATTCTTCCCTGCTGACGGAGTTGTAACTACCTACACTTACAACTGAACTTTTTTGAGTGTAAAATGATTTAATTCTAATACTGAATATAAATGGCACGAGTTGAGTAGGATTTAATTCTAATACTGAATACAAATGATATGAGCTAGGTAGCTAGCAGAATTAAGGCTAGCATAAAATTTCAATAGTGTTTTATTTACCATTTTAATGGAGTGTTTTATTTCAAATCCAGTTACACATAGAATTACTGAGAGAATTAATCAGGTTGGAAAAGACCTTCAAGATCATCGAGTCCAACCTATTACCTAACACCTTCTAATTAACAAACCCATGGCACTAAGTGCCTCATCCAGCCTGTTTTTAAATACCTCCAGGGATGATGACCTCACCACCTCCTGGCAGCCCATTCCAATGCCAATCACTCTTGCTGTGAAGAACTTCCTAACATCCAGCCTAAACCTGCCCTGGAGCAACTTGAGGCTGTGTCCTCTTGTTCTGTCACTGGTTGCCTGTCAGAAGAGCCCAACCCCACCTAGCTACAACCTCCCTTCAGGTAGCTGTAGAGAGCAATGAGGTCTGCCCTCAGCCTTCTCTTCTCCAGGCTGTACACCCCCAGTTCCCTCAGCCACTCCTCACAGGGCTGTGCTCCAGGACTCTCACCAACCTTGTTGCCCTTCTCTTGACACGTTCAAGAACCTCAACATCTTTCTTAAATGGAGGTGTCCAGAACTGGATACATGACTCAAGATGTCACCTAATCAATGCTGAGTACAGTGGTAGTTCCATCTTTTGTGTCTCAAAGACACTTGGTGCTCTGAGGACAGGCAAAGGCACTATGCAGGTAGTGGAATGGAATCCAGCTCTGAACACTCAAATATGAAATCGAACTGAAACTACATCCTGGCTTCACATGTACTCAAACCACTCCCCTCACAGGAAACCATGTTAGTTGAGGACCGACACTATGTGGTAATTTTGACTTACTAACACCTGCCCCTCTACTCTGCCCTGGTGAGGCTGCATCTGGAGTACTGTGTCCAGTTCTGGGCCCCCCAGTTCAAGAGGGACATAAAACTGCTTGAGAAAGTCCAGCACAGAGCCACAAAGATGCTGAAGAGAATGGAACATCTCTGTTAGGAGGAGAGCTTGAGTGAGCTGGGGCTGTGCTGCTTGGAGGAGACTGAGAGGTGACCTCAGCAATGATTATAAAGATGTAAAGGTGAGTGCCAGGAGGCTGGAGCCAGGCTCTGCTGGGTGATGCCCAGTGACAGGACAAGGGGCAATGGGTGGAAGCTGAGGCATAGGAAGGTTCATGTAAACACAAGGAGGATTTTTTTCCACTGCGAGGGTGACAGAACATTGGAACAGACTGCCCAGGGTCATTGTGGAGTCTCCCTCTCTGGAGATATTCAAAACCTGCCTGGATGTGTTCCTGTGTGATCTGGTGTAGGAGATCCTGCTCTGGCAGGGGGTTTGGACTAGATTACCTCTCAGGGTCCCTTCCAGTCCCTGATGTTCTGACATTCTGTGATTTTGTGATTCTTTGATCCCAAATAACCTCTTTTGTCTTCTTGAGACTCAGCTTTTTCATATGCTGAGCTGCACTGAGGAAGCAGATGCAGGAGAAGCTCTTCATAAAGAAATGACAGAATGGATGAAAACAACATGGATGAGAGGGTATAGTGTACCTCCAGCAAGTCTGCTGATGATACCAAACTGGGAGAACTGGCTGTGCTGCCATTCAGTGATACCTCAACAGATTGGAGAGCAGGGCAAAAGGGAACTTAATGAGGTTTGACAAGAGTAAATGCAGAGTCCTGCACCTGGGGAGGAACAACAGCCAGGCACCAATATAGATTAGGGGTTTACCTGCTGGAAAGCAACTCCATGGAGAAGGACCTTCAAGTCACAGAATCACAGAATTAACCAGGTTGGAAAAGACCACCAGGATCATCAATCCCAACTTATCACCCAACACTATCTAATTAACTAAACCATGGCACTAAGTGCCTCATCCAGCCTCCTCTTAAACACCTCCAGGGATGGTGATTCCACCACCTCCCCGGGCAGCCCATTCCAATGCCAGTCACTCTTGCTATGAATAACTTCTTCCTAATGTTCAGCCTAATCCTGCCTTTGGGCAGCTTGAGGCTGTGTCCTCTTGTTCTGTCACTGCTTGCCTGGTAGAAGAGCACAACCCCATCTGGCTACAACCTCCCTTCAGGTAGTTGTAGAGAGCAATGAGGTCTGTCCTGAGCCTCCTCTTCTGCAGGCTGCACACTCCCAGCTACCTCAGCCTCTCCTCACAGGGCTGTGCTCCAGGCCCCTCACCAGCCTTGCTGCCCTTCTCTGGATAGGTTCAAGAACCTCAATGATAAGTTGTCCATGAGGCAGCAATGTGCTCTTGTGTCCAGCAGATCCTCACCCTCTCCTCTGCCCTGGTGAGACCACATCTGAAGTTTTGTATCCAGTTCTGGGCTCCCCACTTCAAGGGAATTAGGGATGTACTAGAGAGTGTCCAATGGAGGCTACAAAGATGATTAAGCCACTGGAATATCTGTCTTATGAAGAAAGACTGAGACACCTTAGGCTGTTTGGTCTGGAGAAGACTGAGAGGAGATCTTATTGATGTTCATAAATATCTGACAGGTGGGCATTGAGAAGCTGCTGGCCTCTTTCCAATGGTATCCTGTTATAGAAGGAGGAACACATACAAACTAGAACATGGAAGTTCCACAACAACATGAAGACAAACTTCTTTACTAAAGGCTAACACAGCATTGGAGCAGGCTGTCCAGAGAGGTTGTGGACTTTCCTTCTCTAGAGATGTTCAAGACCTGTTTGTGTGTGTTCCTATGTGACCTGCCCTAGGTCATCCTGCTTTGACAGGAGGTTTTGACTCAATCTTCAGAGGTTCCTCCTGGCTGCTACCACTCCGTGGTCCTCTGCTTCCTCAAAATCTGTGCAACCGTAAAGCAGCTTAGAGAAATTTGCTGTAGAAACTGTCCACAGAAAGTACCAAGTGCCCCCTTACCCTGCTGCTTTTTAGCATTAAACTTCTTTAGTTGTGACCAAAAGCTTCAGCACTCAGAGCAGAATCGCCCACAGAATATTGCAAACCCTTCTCTTGTGTTCCTGGGCAGCCTTCCCACCCAATTTCCATAGGCGCAGTGACCAAAAGGTCCCCTACATTCCTGGAGAATATGCATTTATCAGGAAGTTCAGGACACTGAACAGTTGCCTGGATATAAAATGTGTGACTTTGACCTGCACCATTCCCAGCTTGTGAGAGGGAAATCCTGATACCTGAGATTTGGTAGCTAACAAGGCACCTAGGGGAAAATCCTGTATTCTTTTAATGCCCAGATGCTGTGTTCAACAGCCTCAGAGAAATCAATGTGTGTAACATTACTCTGTAATTTCCAAGCATGTGAGAAACTAGTACACAGGACCCCAAATAAGTCCAGCTTTTTTTGGAACCTATGTACTGTATGTATAGAATCACAGAATCATAGAATGATTTGGTTTGGAAGGGAGTCTTAAAGATTGTCTAGACCAGGCTTGCACTAGACCAGGCTGCTCAAGACCTCACTAACCTCACCTTGAACACCTCCAGGGAGGGGGCATCCACAGCCTACCTGGGCTACCTCTTTCAATGTCTCACCACCCTCACTGTAAAGAAATTCTTCCTAATATCCAGCCTAAATGTACCCCACTTCAGCTTAGATCCATTCACTCATCCTAGCCCTTGTTAAAAGTCCCTCTCCAGCTTTTATTTCAGTTTGCCTTCAGGTACTGGAAGGTCTCTATAAAGGTCTCCCCAGAGCCTTCTCTTCTCGAGATGGAGCAGCCCCAACTCTCTCAGCCTGTCCTCATAGCAGAGCTGCTCCAGCTCTCTGATCACCTTTGTGGCCCTCTGCTGGACACCCTTGAGCAGTTTGATGTCCTTGTGCTGGGGACACCCATGAGAACAGGACACAGTACTCCAGGTGGGGTCGCATGAGAGCAGAGTACAGTGGAAGGATCACCTCCCTCATCCTGCTGGCCACATTTCTTTTGCTACAGCCCTGGATACAGTTGTAGTCAAAAGCAAGTTTCAGAGCATGGTGAGAAAAAGAGATCCATTACTCTGCTAAAGTCTTTGGTGCTGTCTGGAGATGCTGTAGTACCCTGTCTTGAGATGCTAATGCCAGTAATGCATGTCAAGCTGAAGGAAAACCCAGGAGTTCCTGGAATCCTTACTGGAGTAACACATGCAACAGGCAGTTACAGGATCACAGGATGTTAGGAGTTGGAAGGGACCCAAGGAGGTAATTGAATCCAACCCCCTCTGCCACAGCAGGATCACACAGAAGTTGGAAGGGACCCAAGGAAATCATCGAGTCCAACACCCCTGCCACAGCAGGATCATACAATCTAGCAGAGTTCACAGAG
Organism: Psilopogon haemacephalus; assembly: GCA_013396835.1. Taxonomy (NCBI): domain Eukaryota; kingdom Metazoa; phylum Chordata; class Aves; order Piciformes; family Megalaimidae; genus Psilopogon; species Psilopogon haemacephalus. The sequence continues at coordinate 12,962 of VWZI01009219.1, forward strand.
GAACACATCCAGACAGGCCTTGAAAGTCTCCAGAGAAGGAAATTCCACAGCCTCTCTGGGCAGCCTGTGCCAGGGCTCTGTGACCCTTACAGTCAAGAAGATCCCCCTTGTGTTGAGCTAGAACCTCCTGTGATGCAGTTTAGATCCATTGCTCTTTGTCCTATCCCAGGGAGCAAGTGAGCAGAGCCTGTACCCCCGCTCCTGAGCAGCCCTCAGATATTTATAAACATTAACTAAATCCCCTCTCAGTCTTCACTTTTACAGACTAAAAAGTCCTGGGTCCCTCAGCCTCTCCTCACAAGGCATGCCCTCCAGTCCCCTCATCATCCTTGTAGGCTTCCACTGGACCCGGTTCTTGGAGGGGTAGGAATCCTACATACTTTGGCTAGGGCTAGTTCTTCCCTGCCCCTTTCAAGATTGTGAAATAAACTGGGCTTGTGTAAGGGTGATCTGGGCTCGGTACTATCAAAGCTGAAAGGATGTGTCTCTGTTTATCCCCTCCCTAAATCATAGAATCATAGAATGATTTAGGTTGGAAGAGACCTCAAAGATCATCCAGTTCCAACCTCCCTGTTCCATAGGCAGGGACACCTCCCACTAGAACAGGTCACTCAAGGCCTCATCCAACCTGGCCTTGAAGACTTCCAGGGAGGGAGCAGCCACAACCTCCCTGGGCAACCTGTGCCAGTATCTCACACAAAAAAAAAAATGCCAGGGTATTGCAATGCTTGGTACAAAGATGAAAAAAAGAAAACATGTTCTAATTATCAACCTGAACAGAATAGAAACAGTAAAAAACCCCAAAAAACAACAAACTCAAACAAAACATTTTTAGCACTTACACCTGCAGTTCAACATCCATTGACTGAAGATACAAACCCTGAAGATTAATTCAACCTGTCTTGCAACAGAATGTGATTAATTGGCACAAAGCTTTTAACTGGCAACAGTGACAAACAATGAATTTGATCACCTCCCTTGAAGTGGGAGACTACTGCATCCTGGCAGAGGGTGATCCAGCTTCAGTTATTCATAATTACCTCACACCTTGGCTGGGCTGCAGAAAAAGAGTGTATAGCTGCTTTCAGAGTCAGTAATGCTTTAAAAAAAAAAAAATCCAGTTAACTCAGAACAGCTGTGTTGCATCCTATCACCAACACACTGCCCTGCAAATGCATTAGCCTGGGCTCCAGTCTTTATGCAGTCTAGGTTTAACAGGAAAGATTTAGCTCTTAATTATGTTGTTTTTGCTATCAGGCTGTGGCATCTAGGCCATCCACTGCCTCAGCCCAGAAATTTCTAGTCCAGGGTTGCACACTAAACAAAACTGGAAGAGCAATACATACAATGTTATCTTCAGTTCTAAGTTTGTTCTGATTAATTTATAAAGTTTTTTATCTAGAAGTTAAAAAAAAAAAAAAAAAGAGGGACTTAAGGATTTTTCAGGCAGTTACAGAGTCAGGAGTTTTGCATTTTAAAGGAAGTATCCTCTGACAAAACAAAATGCTTTTGAGTTGCACTGCAAGCACAGCATCAGTTTTCAGTTCTACTGCAAAACACTTCACCACACCTAGGTGCAAGAGCTGGGAAGGTTTCTGGGTGTTACAGAGAGTTTGGGTAGAGACTGCAACAACATCTGCAGCAGCTGATCACCCACTTCCTACTTTATTCATAAGCTGCAGAGAGCTTTTTTCTCTGCTCCACTTCCCTAACCTGCATGTTTATCTAGATGCAAGCTACTGTTTCAGGTTTCACAGTTAAAGTCCTTTGTAGTGGCTCAAAGCAAGCAGGTGAAGATACCATCACTGAAGCTCAGTGCTTTTGAACAGTGATTGCTGTCAGACACAGGGTAACAACAAAAGGACAAAGATTACTGGAGTTACTGCTGGCACCTTTAAAACAAACACTACAGAAAGGTTTAGGCACTGCTCACATCTTTAAAACAAACACCAGAGAAAGTTGTTTTTTTTTTTTTAAT
>VWZI01009222.1:27709-42708 GCA_013396835.1 Psilopogon haemacephalus
CCCATTCCAGCCTCTCACCACTCTCATGCTCAGCAACTTCCTCCTCACCTCCAGCCTCAATCTCTCCACCTCCAGCTTTGCTCCATTGCCCCCAGTCCTGGCACTCCCTGACAGCCTCAAAAGTCTCTCCCCAGCTTTTCTGTAGCCCCCTTCAGATCCTGCAAGGCCACCAGAAGGTCCCCTGGGAGCCTCCTCTTCTGCAGCCTGCACAGCCCCAACTCTTTCAGGCTGTGCTCACAGCAGAGCTGCTGCAGCCCTCTGAGCATCCTCGGGGCCCTTCTCTGCACACCTCCAGCATCTCCACATCCCTCTTGGCCCAGGGGCTCCAGCACTGGATGCACTACTCCAGGTGGGCTCTCAGCAGAGCACAGCAGAGGGGCAGAATCCCCTCCCTGGCCCTGCTGCCCACACTGCTCCTGCTGCAGCCCAGCCTCTGCTTGCCTTTCTGCCCTGCAACTGCTGCCTCATCTTCAGCTTCTCCTCCACCAGCACTTGTTGCTTGATGTCCCTGGCCAGGAACATTCAGTGCAGGTTACTGTGCAGCAGGTTCAGAGCAAGGCTGCAGGTCTTGCAGAGGTTTCTCTGCTGGTGGCACTTTGGAAGCAGCCAACCTGGCAAAGGACTCAGTTCACAGAGTAACATTTTGGTCCTGGCTCTTGCTCTGGAGCTGGTGCTTTGTTTCCTTGCTTTGCCCTCGGTCTTGGTATGTGGCTCCTTAGTGTGATTTGTGGGAGCTGAAAATAAGATTTGGTGCATGCTTCATGTTGAAGCCTGATTTTGTTCCCTCCTCTCCTGCCCCCCCAGTTTTGGAAGCTCTCTGTTCCAGAGGCTGCTGAAGAGAGGAGTGATCTGTGAGGGCTGGGCAGGTTCTGCCTCGAGAAGAGAACTGAGCTGCAAGGGCAGTTGGCTGCCAAATAAAGAATGGTGGAATGGGTTGGGGTGGAAGGGACCTGAAAGCTCCTCCAGTGCCAGCTCCCACCATCCTGGGCTGCTCATCCCTCCTGGCCTTGAACGCCTCCAGAGATCCCAGGCTCACAGGATGCCAGGGGCTGGAAGGGACCCACAGAGCTCCTCCAGTCAAACCCCTGCCAGAGCAGGAGCATCCAAGCTAGCTCAGGGCACACAGCAACACATCCAGAAAGAGTCTGCAAAGGCTCCACACAAGGAGACTCCACAACCTCTCTGGGCAGCCTGTGCCACTGCTTTGGGACCCACCCAGGCAAGAAGTTGCCTCTTGTGTGGAGCTGCAACCTCCTGTGCTGCAGCTTCCATCCCTTGCTCCTTGGCCTATGGCAGGGAGCAGTGAGCAGAGCCTGTCCCCCCCCTCCTCACCCCCAGCCCTGAGAGGAGACATCCACAGCCTCCCATGGCAGCGTGCAGAGGGAGCCCTCTCAAACCTGCCAGGGTGGCTGCAGGGTGCTGCCTGGCAGTGGGGTGCAGCAGGGTGCTACAGCATGGCAGCAGGGAGCAGCAGGGTCTTGCCTGGCAGCAGGGTGCAGCAGGATGGCAGCAGAGTGGCAGCAGGGTACTGCCTGGCAACAGGGTGGCAGCAGGGTGCATTAGGGTGACAGCAGAGTGGCAGCAGGGTGGCAGCAGGGTGACATCAGGGTGCATTAGGGTGGCAGCAGGGTGCTGGCTGGCAGCAGGGTGGCAGTGGTGCAGCTGTCCTGCAGGCTGCCTGGGGAGCCCCCCGCAGAGGCAGGGGGGCTCTGGAGCTGGCCGAGCTGTGTGGCACTGCTGGAAGGGAAGGGACACATCCTGCTGGTAAGAGTTTGCTTCTGCAGGAGAGTTCAGAAACTGCAAAGCCAATAAAGGAGGCCTCCTGCCATGCAGGGACAGAAGTGGGTCAGTGGCAGCAGTGGCAGCAGTGACAGCAGTGACAGCAGTTTAGCTTTGAAGCACTCTCCCCTTTCTTCTGGCACTGCCATTTCTGTGCTTAGGTTTGATTTATTATTTCCAAGGGCTCTGAATATTTTTGGGTGCTGGGGAGGCAGGTCTAAAAATAACTTTTGGGGCTGGTTGTTTCCAAAGTCCTCATTTCTGCTGTTCTGGGTGGGGATGGTGGGGGGGCAAGGTGGGCTGTTGCTTTCCCTTCTGCAGCTTGTGCCTTTTTGCAGTGGTTCACACAGCAGCTCTGCTCTCCTCCAGCTCTTGCCCTGGTAGACAGCAGGTGCCTGTGACTGCAGTCTGGGTGAATGAGCTCAGGCACCAGGAGCACTGAGACCAGGCTCAAAGGATGCCAGGGGCTGGAAGAGACCCAAAGGGACCACAGGCTCACAGGGTGTCAGGGGGCAGAAGGGACCCAAAGGGATCTACACAGGCTCACAGGGTGTCAGGGGGCAGAAGGGACCCAAAGGGATCTACACAGGCTCACAGGGTGTCAGGGGCTGGAAGGGACCCAAAGGGATCTACACAGGCTCACAGGATATCGGAGGGGTGGAAGGGACCCAAAGGGACCCCAGGCTCACAGGGTGTCAGGGGGCAGAAGGGACCCAAAGGGACCCCAGGCTCACAGGATGTCAGAGGGGTGGAAGGGACCCAAAGGGCAACCTGTCCTCCCCGGGCAACCTGTCCTGACCGAGAACTGTTCTGGCTGCTGTTGCTGAGGGTCCCTCCTCACTCTGTTTGCTGTTAGTTGTTTCTGAAATGTAGCTCAGCTTCAGGGAGCTGTGCCCCTTCCTGCTGCTGCCCAGCCCCCATGGCCTCCAGCTGCCTGAAGCTCTGTTATCCTGGCTGGGAGCAGCATCTCCTCTTCCCAGGGGAGGAACTGCATTGCCTCTTCCCAGGATGGGAGCAGCATTTCCTCTTCCCAGGAGAGGAACTGCATTGCCTCTTCCTAGGATGGGAGCAGCATCTCCTCTTCCCAGGGGAGGAACAGCATTCATAAAATCATAGAATGGTATAGGTTGGAAGAGACCTCAAAGCTCAGCTAGTTCCAACCCCCCTGTGCCATAGGCAGGGACACCTCCCACTAGAACAGGTCGCTCAAGACCTCATCCAGCCTGGCCTTGAACACCTTCAGGGAGGTTGTGGAGCACAGAAGCACAGAATGGGATCTTTGATCTCCCTGGGCAACCTGTGCCAGTGTCTCACCACCCTCACTGTGAAGAACTTTCTCCTAACATCCAGTTCAAATCTCCCCTCTGCCAATTTGAACCCATTCCTCCTCGTCCTGTCATTACAAGCCCTTGTGAACAGTCCCTCCCCAGCCCTCCTGTAGCCCTCTTCAGTTACTGAAATTGGAACATTCAGATACTGGTACTGGAACATTGCCTCCTCCCAGGATGGGAGCAGCATCTCCTCTTCCCAGAGAGGTTGTGGAGTCTCCTTGTGTGGAGCCTTTGCAGACTCTGTCTGGATGTGTTGCTGTGTGCCCTGAGCTAGCTTGGATGCTCCTGCTCTGGCAGTGGGGGGTGGACTGGAGAAGCTCTTTGGGTCCCTTCCAGCCCCTGGCATCCTGTGCTCTGGGATCCTGGAGCTGCCTCTCTGCCAGGAGAGCCAGGCCAGCCCTGCCAGCAGCCCCTCTGCCAGGCACAGGTGGAACATGCAGACCATGCTGGGCACTGAGTTCACCACTCAGCCCCTGCTACAGCTGCTGGAGTAGAAGGAAACTCTTTGTCACTTTGGTGAGCCTGGGGTCTGCTCCCTGCAGCTCTGGGAAGCAGCCTTCCCCCTGCAGGTTTGACCCGGGGTGGTGAAGGTGTTCAGTATCCCTGTGCTTGGGTGCAGCTGAGCTGACTTGGTGCTGTGGCTCCCACCTTGAAGCTTGCTTCCTTAGCTGATGTCCCCAGAGCTTACTGATGGGCAGCTGCAGCTTTGAGGCTGGTCTGAGGAAAGAGCAATGCTGTGCATGTGCCCCTGAGCACAGCCTGGATTCCACGGGCTGGGGCTGTGGACAGAGTGGAGGTGCCAGGGGTGTGAGGCCACTGCTCTGCCCTGGGGACCCCTGCTAGGTTTGTGTTGCTCCTGGCTGCTCTGGAGCACTCCAGCTGCATCGCTGGGACTGCAGGAAGTGCTTCCTGGTGAGCATGCACCACAGGCTGTGGGGTGGAGGTCAGTCAGGGAGTCAGATTTGGCTGCCCCTGCCCCCAGCAGCACCCTAACAGTTTAGCTTCTGCTAGCAGAGATTTCTCCTGTGTGTCTGAGTGCTTTGGGGGTTGCAGGCAGTGACTCTGCTCTGTGCTGCTGAGACCACTTCTTGAGTGCTGCAGCAGGACCGGCTGGGAGGGGACTGCTGGAGAGCACAGAGGAACCAAAGGAGACTCAGCAAGGACAAGTGCAGAGTCCTGCAGCTGGGCAGGAAGAATAAAGTGCAGCAGGAGAGGCTGGGAGGGGACTGCTGGAGAGCAGCCCCAAGGAGAGGGCCCTGGGAGTGCTGGGGGAGAAGATCCATGGCACAGTAATGTGCCCTGGGGGACAAGGGGGTCACAGAATGGTTAAGGTTGGAAGAAACCTCAAAGATCATCCAGTTCCAACCCCCCTGTGCCATAGGCAGGGAAACCTCCTACTAGATCAGGACACTCAAGACCTCATCCAGCCTGGCCTTGAACACCTCCGGGGAGGGAGCAGCCACAACCTCCCTGGGCAACCTGCTCCACTTCCTCGCCACCCTCACTGTGAAGAACTTGCTCCTGGGGGGCATCAGGCAGAGTGTGTCCAGCAGATCCAGGGAGGTTCTCCTGTGCCTCTGCTCTGCCCTGCTCAGAGCTCATCTTGAGCACTGCCTTCAGTTTGGGGCTCCCCAGTTGCAGAGGGACAGGAACTGCTGGAGAGGCTCCAGGGGAGGGCTGTGAGGATGCTGAGGGGACTACAGCAGTGGCTGGGGAGGAGAGGCTGAGGGACCTGGGGCTGCTTAGTGTGGAGAGGAGAAGGCTGAGAGGGGATTGGATCAATGTTTGTAAGTGTGTGAGGGCTGGGGGTGAGGAGGGGGGGGACAGGCTCTGCTCACTGCTCCCTGCCATAGGCCAAGGAGCAATGGATGGAAGCTGCAGCACAGGAGGTTGCAGCTCCACACCAGAGGCAACTTCTTGCCTGGGTGGGTCCCAGAGCAGTGGCACAGGCTGCCCAGAGAGGTTGTGGAGTCTCCTTGTGTGGAGCCTTTGCAGACTCTGTCTGGATGTGTTGCTGTGTGCCCTTGGATGCTCCTGGCTTGGATGCTCCTGCTCTGGCAGGGGTTGGACTGGAGGAGCTCTTTGGGTCCCTCCCAGCCCCTGGCATCCTGTGCTCTGTGTAGCTCCCCAGATGATCCAGATGTTGCTCACATCTGTTTCAGATCCTGGCTGTGCTTCATCCTTGCAGGTGACTCTCAGCTGCATCAGTCCCTCTGACTTGCAGGCCTGGAGTTGTTTTTTGTGTGTTCCCCACACACTTCCCTGCTCATTGCAGCAAGCTCAAAGGCACTTGGGAGGATTTGCCTGAGCCTGATGGGCTGAGAAACCTGAAGCATGTGGGCAGGCTGCGATGGAGGAGAGGACTGAGGGAGGAGGGAAAAGGATCTTAGTGATCCAGGCTGTGTGCTGGGTGTCCTTGAGAGCTGGGTTAGAAGCCAATGCTGCCATGGGATTCCCACTCTGGGAAGGCTTTTTTCGTGCTCAGTTGGTCCGGGGGGGTTGTAGCTTGACCTCGGCAGCTGGGAGCATCCTTTTTGTCTTCGGCGAGATGTACAGGGCGTAACAGCTTCTCTTAGCGCTGTCATTTGCACTGCTTCCAACCACAAAGGAGCTTTCTTCTCCTAATTGGCCTCCTCCTGTCGGGATTCAGCCGTGTTGCTCGGTTGCCATGGAGACAGTCGTGATGTCAGCAGCTGTAGCATCGCTGCCGGCTGCCTGGCAGAGAGTTGTTGGTATTTTCCTTGGCCCCAGGCTCCCCAGGAATCGATGGATGGGAGGAGAGAGCAGAGCAGCTCGGGGAGTGTCCGGGAAGCTTCAGAGCTTCCACCTGAGCCTCAACTACTGAAGCCTGAAGACGACCCCAAGCTGTGTGGTGCAGCAGCCAGGCTGGAGGGCAGGGATGGAATCCAGAGGGAGCTGGGCAGGCTGCAGAGGTGGGCACAAGCCAAGCTCAGGAGGTGCAACAAGGCCAAGGGCAAGGTCCTCCTGCAGCTGGGTGGAGGCAATGGCAAGCACCAGTACAGGCTGGGCACAGACTGTCTGGAGAGCAGCCCTGAGGAGAGGGACTTGGGGGTGCTGGTGGAAGAGAAGCTGAAGCTGAGGCAGCAGTGTGCACTTGCAGGGCAGAAAGGCAAGCAGAGGCTGGGCTGCAGCAGGAGCAGTGTGGGCAGCAGGGCCAGGGAGGTGATTCTGCCCCTCTGCTGTGCTCTGCTGAGAGCCCACCTGGAGTAGTGCATCCAGTGCTGGAGCCCCTGGGACAAGAGGGATGTGGAGATGCTGGAGGTGTGCAGAGAAGGGCCCCGAGGATGCTCAGAGGGCTGCAGCAGCTCTGCTGTGAGCACAGCCTGAAAGAGTTGGGGCTGTGCAGGCTGGAGCAGAGGAGGCTCCCAGGGGACCTTCTGGTGGCCTTGCAGGATCTGAAGGGGACTACAAAAAGCTGGGGAGGGACTTTTGAGGCTGTGAGAGAGTGCCAGGACTGAGGGGAATGGAGCAAAGCTGGAGGTGAGGAGATTGAGGCTGGAGGTGAGGAGGAAGTTGTTGAGCAGGAGAGTGGTGAGAGGCTGGAATGGGTTGCCCCTGCAGGGAGGTGTTTGGGGCCAGATCCCTGGAGGTATTTTTGGCCAGGCTGGCAGAGGCTGTGGGCAGCCTGCTCTAGGGTAGGGTGTCCCTGGGCATGGCAGGGGGTTGGGACTGGCTGATCCTCGTGGTCCCTTCCAACCTAACCCATTCTGTGATGCTATGATCAGTGCTGATCAACACTCCCAGGGTGGCAGGCAGCAGGATGGGACCAGGCTTTGCTCAGTGGTGCCCAGTGCCAGGACAAGGGGCAGTGGGCACAAACCTGAACATCAGAAGTTCCACCTAGACACAAGGAGCACTGGAGCAGGCTGCCCTCTGGAGTGTTGCAGTCTCCATCTCTGGAGTCATTCCCAGCCCAGCTGGACACTGTCCTGTGCTGCCTGCTGTGGGTGACCTTGCCCTGGCAGGGGGTTTGGACTGGATGATAACTTCCCTGGAGATGTTGAAAGCCAGGCTGGATCTGTCCTTGAGCAGCCTGGTCTAGGAGGAGATGTCTCTGCCCATGGCAGATGATCTTCAGAGCCTTTGCAGCCACAGTGAGTCTGTGCATCTCCAGAGGTCCCCTCCAGCCCCTGCCATCTGTGAGGCTGTATTAAGTGTCTGGCCAAAGATGCTGAGCTCTGCTTTTTAACCACTCCAGAGGGGTAGGGAATGCTGCAGTTGTCTCCTGCCGCTGGCCACATCTGTCCTGGCTGCTGTGAAGGCTGTGGAGCAGCACACCCCAAGGCTGCTGCTGGCTGAGCCCTTCCAAGGGCTGCACTTTCTCTAGAGGGCAGGTGACTGCCTGAAGGGGTAGGGCTGGGCTGCTTTAGGAAGGCACTCTGCAGACAGCTGTCACTCAGGACAGCAGCTGAGAGCTGCTCTCTGCAGGCTCTGTCACCTCAGCTACCCTTTCACATCCTTTCAGTTTCCAGTGTGTCCAGCAACTGCCTGATGGGGGGGCAGGGGAAGAGGAAGCTGCCCTGAATGCAGCAAAGCTACTCCACGGCCTTTGGAGATGTCCATTAAAGGCTGTGAATGCTTCCTGAGTCATGGAATGAATCATGGAATGCTTCAGGTTGGAAGGGGCCTCGGAGATCATCTGCTCCAGGCTGGGGGAGCTGGGGGGGTGCAGCCTGCAGAGGAGAAGGCTCCAGGGGGGACCTCAGAGCTGCTGCCAGTGCCTGAGGGGGTCCTGCAGGAAGGCTGCAGAGAGACTGTTCCTAAGGGGGTCTAGAGACAGGCCAAGGGGCAATGGTTTGGAGCTGAGGCACAGCAGGGTTAGGCTGGAGCTGAGGGAGAAGTTCTTCAGTGTGAGGGTGGTGAGAGTGTGGCACAGGCTGCCCAGGGAGGCTGTGGCTGCCTCCTGCCTGGGGGTGTTCAGGGCCAGGCTGGATGAGGCTTTGGGCAGCTGAGGCTCGTGGAGAACTTTCCCTGCCAGTGGCAGGGGGTCAGAGAAAATGAGCTCTGAGGTCTCTGCCAACCTGAGCCATTCCATGATTGTGTGATCCAGGGTTTTGTGGGACTGGCAGTTTGTGCAGAGCAGCTAGAGGGCATGCCAGGGGTGTGGAGGGAAGAGAGCTCCCTGCTGGAAGGCAAACTGCTGAGCATGGCTTGGGTTTGTCAGGGCATCCTGGCAGCCCTGAGGTGTCAGGGATCCCTGAGCAGCAAGGCTGAGTGCCTGTCCAGGGTGTGAGGCAGCAGATTGCATTGCTGCAAGCTGGAGAGGACAGTCCAGGAGCCTGCTGTGACCTCTGGTTAGGACTTAGAAGCCTGATCCCAGAGCAGCAAGGGCTCTGTGACCCTGCTGGGAGGGTGGCAGAGCTGCAAACGCTGCCCACCCATGGAGCTTAGCACAGGTTTGTGCTCAGCACGGAGGGGATGGTGCAGAGCTGGCAGGTGCTGGGAGGTGGCAAAAGTGAAGTTACTCAAGGGTGTGTGGCAGCCTCAGGTCTCCATGCAGCTAAGCTGCCCTGCTTCAGAGTGAGAGAGGAGGCCTTGGGGTGTCCTAGCCACTGCTGGGCAGGCAACAGCTGAGCTCTTCCCTTGGCTTCAGAGGGCAATGGATTTGCTCTGACTCTTGCCCACTGTTCTCCAACCACTCAGCAGAAAGAGAGCCAAGAGCTGCCCTTGCCTGAACTTCTGAACCTTTAGCTTTTGGAAATCATCTGAACAGAGAGCAGAACCTGCACTGTTTGACTTTAGCATCCAGTAGGCTATGCAAGTATTAGGGAACTGTCATTTCTGCAGGTAGTTCTGTAGGTCAAATGCCTGTTGCATCCTAGAAGCTTATACAGAAAGAGGAGTCTGATTGCTGGTTAAGAAGCAACACTGAGCCATTGCTGGGGAAGTCTGCAACCTCCCAACTGGTATGCAAGTGAGGTGGGTCCTTCAAAATACCTGCATTTTGAGCTGCTCTCTATGTTCTGCAGCACTGTCTGCAGCTCTGCAGCCCCCAGCACAAGCAGCACATGGAAATGTTGGAGAGAGTCCAGAGGAGGCCACCAAGATGCTGAGAGGGCTGCAGCAGCTCTGCTATGAGGATAGGCTGAGGGAGTTGGGACTGTGCAGCCTGGAGAAGAGAAGGCTTTGAGGAGATCTTATAGCAACCTTCCAGTATCTGAAGGGGGCTACAGGAGGGCTGGGGAGGGACTGTTCACAAGGGCTTGTAATGACAGGAGGATGGGGAATGGGTTCAAACTGGCAGAGGGGAGATTGAAAGGGGATGTTAGGAAGAAGTTCTTCACAGTGAGGGTGGTGAGACACTGGCACAGGTTGCCCAGGGAGGTTGTGGAGCACAGAAGCACAGAATGGGATCTCTAATCACATTCTGTGCTTCTGTGCTCCACAACCTCCCTGGAGGTGTTCAAAGCCAGGCTGGATGAGGTCTTGAGCATCCTGATCTAGTGGGAGGTGTCCCTGCCTATGGCACAGGAGGGTTGCAACTGGCTGATCTTTGAGGTCTCTTCCCACCTAAACCATTCTGTGATTCTATGTTCACATATTTTCCTTGATTCTGGTCTGTACCATCTTGGGATACCTGAATATTAGAACACTGATGTAGCTTTTTTTTCTTTTTTTTTTCTTAAATACACTTCTCCTTTCCCCATGTGCCTGAATGAGAGTTCAGACAAATATGAGAAACAGAAATGAAGTCCACACAGACTGCTGCAGTGTACACAGCCACTCTGAGCACTGCCTGCTGATGTGCTGGGAGTGCCAGGCCAAGGGACAATGGCTTTGAGCTGGGAGAGGGGAGAAGGAGAGAGGAGAAGAGGAAGAAATTGTTGAGAGTGAGGGTGGGGAGGAGACACTGGCACAAGTTGCCCAGGGAGGCAGGAGGAGGAGGAATGGGTTTAAACTGTCAGAGGGGAGATTGAAAGTGGATGTGAGGAGGAAGTTGTTTGCAGTGAGGGTGGTGAGACACTGGCACAGGTTGCCCAGGGAGGTTGTGGCTGTCTCCTGCTTGCAGGTGTTCAAGAGCTGCACTTGCCTGAACTCCTGACTCTGAGCAATGCTTGCTGGTGTGGTGTCACATGCAGGGCAAAGCCAGTGGACAGGGATGGCATTTCTCTGGCACCAGTCCTCCAATTCTCCCTGTCCATCCACTGGTGGTGGCCGTGAAGGATGTGAGTGGCTGCTGGATGGGGTTTGCATGTTGCAGGCAGGTCTGTGTGACAGTGAGCTGGGGGATGCTGCCTGGTGCATTTCTGGAGCTGAGCTGCTGAAGGCTGCTGAGCTGCCACTCAAACTGCAGCAGCATGAGGGCTGCCTGCTGCTGAGTCCTGTTTGCAGCACTGCAGGGAGCCTGGGAGGCTCCCACCTGGCCACACTGGGACTGCCCCTGGGAAGTGTCCCCAGGAGCCACAACTTCTGCCTAAACCCTTGCCCAGGCTTCCCAAGTGCTTCGAGGTTTCCATGCAGAGGCAGTGGGTGCAGGGGGAAGCTGAGCCCTGCTGGCTTGGGATATGCCTGGGCATGCTCTGGAGGCTTTCTAGCAGCCTGCAGCAGCTGAAGGGGCTGCAGGAGAGCTGGAGAAGGACTTCTGACAAAGGCTGGCAGTGCCAGGGTGAGGGACAATGGCTTTGAGCTGGGAGAGGGGAGAGTGAGAGTGGAGATGAGGAAGCTCCTATTAAAAGAGGGATGTGGAGATGCTGGAGGTGTGCAGAGAAGGGCCCCGAGGATGCTCAGAGGGCTGCAGCAGCTCTGCTGTGAGCACAGCCTGAAAGAGTTGGGGCTGTGCAGGCTGGAGCAGAGGAGGCTCCCAGGGGACCTTCTGGTGGCCTTGCAGCATCTGAAGGGGGCTACAAAAAAGCTGGGGAGGGACTTTTGAGGCTGTGAGAGAGTGCCAGGACTGGGGGGAATGGAGCAAAGGTGGAGGTGAGGAGATTGAGGCTGGAGGTGAGGAGGAAGTTGCTGAGCATGAGAGTGGTGAGAGGCTGGAATGGGTTGCCCCTGCAGGGAGGTGTTTGGGGCCAGGTGCTGAGGTTCTGGGAGAGGTTGCCCAGGGAGGTTGTGGAGCACAGACTCCCTGGAGGTGTTTGCAGCCAGAGGCTGTGGGCAGCCTGCTCTAGGGTAGAGTGTCCCTGGGCATGGCAGGGGGGTTGGAGCTGGCTGATCCTTGTGGTCTTTTCCACCCTGACTGATTCTAGGATTCTCACCCCACAACTAAGCCTAAGTCCTCCTTTGTCCCCAGCTGTCCCCATTCCCATCCCTGCTCACTGCTGGTGAGTGCTGCAGGTGACTGCAGCCTGGCAAGGTGAGCAGCAGGCCTCTGGCTGCATCTCAGGGCAGGAAACATAACCAGAAGCTGGCTCTGAGGAGCATTTGCAGAGCTGCAGTCACAGCACTGCCTAACTTCCAGCACCTCGGAGCACAGGGCAGATGTTCATGCCCTGGTACCTCACAGGTACCAGCTCAGCTGTGTTAGGCAGCAGCCTGCTTTCTGCTAGAAAAAGGAGACCTCCTCCCCACAGCCTCCTGCTAAGGACATTCTTGGGCTTGCAAAGTCAGTGAGACTTCACCACAAAGCCAGCTAAGAAAGGCATTCACAAACCTCGCCCCTAAGGGGCCAAAGGAACTCCTGATCTGTAGTTCTTGGACACTGGAGCTCAGAGAAGCTGTGCCAGAGTGGAGCTTCCCACCCTCCTTTCCACTGCACAATTCCCCCTTCAGCAGATCCTGCTGAGCTGTCTCCTCCCTACAGCTGTGGCTGCAGCTGTGTGAAACCTCAGCTCTGATCCTCACCACGTAACAGACAGCCCAAAGCAGCAGCCACAGGAGCAGCCCAGAGCTGCAGTCACTGCAGGAGAGGCTCCACAGCAGCCTGGGGACCCTGCTCACAGCACCTCAGCACCTGCACCACCCCAGGCAGACCCCCAGCTAAGGCAGCCAGGAGCAGCCACACTCAGCCCAGGGCAGTGCTGAGCCTGGCACGGGGCAGCTGTGGCACAGATAGCAGGAGCACAGCACTCACTGCCCCTTCAGAGAAAGGCTGACAGGAGCCTGAAGGCAGCTGAGTGGAGAGAGCAGAGCCTGCCCTGGGGGCTGCCCACGGCCAGCACAGCAGAGAATCCCAGAGTGGGTTGGAAGGGACCTTAAGGACCATCCAGTGCCAACCCCTGCCATGGGCAGGGACATCTGCCACCAGCACAGGCTGCCCAAGGCCTCTGCCAGCCTGGCTTGAACATCTTCAGGCAGGGAGCAGCCACAGCCTCCCTGGGCAGCCTGTGCCAGCCTCTCCCCACCCTCACTCTCAACAATTTCTTAGAACCCTAGAATCAGTCAGGGTTAGAAGGGACCACAAGGATCAGGCAGTCNCAGAGTCCCTCTGCAGCTCTCCTGGAGCCTCTTCAGCTACTGAAAGCTGCTCTGAGCTCTCCCTGCAGCCTTCTCCAGCCCTCTGATCACCTGTGTGAAGGCTGTGCCAGCTGCTGCCTTTGGCCTGCTCCCAGCTCAGGGCCAGGCTGGCATTCCCCAGCAGCACTGCTGCTGGGCACATTGTCACCTGGGCACATTGTCACCAGGGCACACTGTCACCAGGGCACATTGTCACCTGGGCACACTGTCACCAGGGCACACTGTCACCAGGGCACATTGTCACCAGGGCACACTGTCACCNTTGTAGTCCCCTTCAGATGCTGCAAGGCCACCAGAAGGTCCCCTGGGAGCCTCCTCTGCTTCAGTGTTTGGAAGCTTCTTGCACCTGACCTGCAGGAAGCAGCTGCTGAGGGTCTGCTGAGCTCAGCCACGGAGCAGCTCTCTCCTTGGCTTCCAGAGAGCATTCCCTGCTGACAGCCTGAGCTCGGGAACGGCAGGGCCGTGTCCTTCCAGAGCCCCTCCCTGGCCTCAGATGCTGTTGTGCTTTTGCTGTGTCCAGAGTGTTGCAGGAAGGAGACAGAACATCCTGCAACAGAGCATCCTGCAGTGTAGCTTCCCCAGGACCTTGAAAGTAGCAATATGTAAGGGCAGGCTGGCAGGGAGCGAGTTCAGGCAGGGCTCAGATGTCCCTTGCCTCCTGCTGCTCCCTAGAGCAAGCTGCCCACAGCCTCTGCCAGCCTGGCCAAAAACACCTCCAGGGAGGTTGTGGAGCACAGAGAGTGAAGGTGAGGAGAAGCTGCTACAGGTTGCCCAGGGAGGTTGTGGAGCACAGAGAGTGAAGGTGAGGAGAAGCTGCTACAGGTTGCCCAGGGAGGTTGTGGAGCACAGAGAGTGAAGGTGAGGAGAAGCTGCTACAGGTTGCCCAGGGAGGTTGTGGAGCACAGAGAGTGAAGGTGAGGAGAAGCTGCTACAGGTTGCCCAGGGAGGTTGTGGAGCACAGAGAGTGAAGGTGAGGAGAAGCTGCTACAGGTTGCCCAGGGAGGTTGTGGAGCACAGAGAGTGAAGGTGAGGAGAAGCTGCTACAGGTTGCCCAGGGAGGTTGTGGAGCACAGAGAGTGAAGGTGAGGAGAAGCTGCTACAGGTTGCCCAGGGAGGTTGTGGAGCACAGAGAGTGAAGGTGAGGAGAAGCTGCTACAGGTTGCCCAGGGAGGTTGTGGAGCACAGAGAGTGAAGGTGAGGAGAAGCTGCTACAGGTTGCCCAGGGAGGTTGTGGAGCACAGAGAGTGAAGGTGAGGAGAAGCTGCTACAGGTTGCCCAGGGAGGTTGTGGAGCACAGAGAGTGAAGGTGAGGAGAAGCTGCTACAGGTTGCCCAGGGAGGTTGTGGAGCACAGAGAGTGAAGGTGAGGAGAAGCTGCTACAGGTTGCCCAGGGAGGTTGTGGAGCACAGAGAGTGAAGGTGAGGAGAAGCTGCTACAGGTTGCCCAGGGAGGTTGTGGAGCACAGAGAGTGAAGGTGAGGAGAAGCTGCTACAGGTTGCCCAGGGAGGTTGTGGAGCACAGAGAGTGAAGGTGAGGAGAAGCTGCTACAGGTTGCCCAGGGAGGTTGTGGAGCACAGAGAGTGAAGGTGAGGAGAAGCTGCTACAGGTTGCCCAGGGAGGTTGTGGAGCACAGAGAGTGAAGGTGAGGAGAAGCTGCTACAGGTTGCCCAGGGAGGTTGTGGAGCACAGAGAGTGAAGGTGAGGAGAAGCTGCTACAGGTTGCCCAGGGAGGTTGTGGAGCACAGAGAGTGAAGGTGAGGAGAAGCTGCTACAGGTTGCCCAGGGAGGTTGTGGAGCACAGAGAGTGAAGGTGAGGAGAAGCTGCTACAGGTTGCCCAGGGAGGTTGTGGAGCACAGAGAGTGAAGGTGAGGAGAAGGTGGCACAGGTTCCCCAGAGAGGTGTTCAGGGCCCGGCTGGATGAATCCTTGAGCCAGCTGTGCTGGTGGGGGTTGGAGTCTGGATGAGCTTTCAGGTCCCTTGCAGCCCAACCCACGAAGATTCTCTGCATCTGTGTCATGCTGCCCTGTTTCTATTCCTGTCCCAGACACCCAGAAGCCAGAGGATGCCTATGGGCTGAGAGCAGACAAGCTTCATACCAGCAAGCCCAAGTCCTGAGATGGTGAAAGCAACTTTTCATTAGGGCAGTGGTGGGGAAAAGTCCCAAGCTCCTCCAGCAGCACCTCCAGGGCTTTCCTTTCCGGAGCTGTAACCCAGCTGCAGGGCCCAGCTGAGCAACCAAGCAGGCAGAGTTGATGTTGGATACTGCTCTGTAAACAGCTGCATGGGCAGCTCCCGAGGCGTGGGAACACTGGGGGTGAGGAAGCACCGAGGAGGAGCAGAGCCCTGCCGGGGTTATTCAACTGGGAAGCTTTCAGCAGCTTGCATCATCTCCACCAGGAGATTCCCACAGGGCTGCAGCAAGGGCCACGAAGCTGGGGAGGGGCCTGGAGCACAGCCCCAAGAGGAGAGGC
>VWZI01009224.1:28102-41766 GCA_013396835.1 Psilopogon haemacephalus
GGGAACTGCTAATCCACTACAAGAAGGCTCTGGGTAAACCTCCTTCTCTACAGCTACCTACAAGAAGACAGCAGCAAGGTGGGAGTTGGTCTCTTTTCCCCAGTAACAACAGACAGGCCCAGAGGAAACAGCCTCAAATTGTGCCAGGGGAGCTTTAGATTTTCTATTAGGAAAGATGTCTTCAGTGAAAGGGTTGTCAAGCCCTCTAAAAGGCTGCCCAGGAAAGTGGCTGAGTCACTCTTCCTGGAAGCTATCGAAAGCCATTTAGAGGTGGTGCTGAGGGACGTGGTTCAGAGGGGGAATTGGCAGTGCTGGGTTCACTGTCCCTCTCAAGCCCACTCCATGCTGTTTTGAGAAGCAGCAATGAACACATCCAGATAGGCTGATGGAGGCTAACAGTACATAAGGCATAGATGATTGGATGGGAGGTGATTCTCCCCCCTTTACTCTGCTCTTGTCAGACCCCACTTGGAGTACTGTGTGCAGTTCTGGAGCCCTCAACTCAAGAAGGACATGGAAATGTTGGAGGGAGTCCAGAGGAGGGCCACAAAGATGCTGAGAGGGTTAAAGCAGCTCTGCTCTGAGGACAGGCTGAGGGAGTTGGGGCTGTGCAGCCTGGAGAAGAGAAGGCTGCCAGGAGACCTTGGAGTAGCCTTCCAATATCTGAAGGGGGCTACAGGAGGGCTGGGGAGGGACTATTAACAAGGGTTTATAACAATAGGACAAGGGATAATGAGTTTAAGGTGGCAGAGGGATGTTACGTGGAAGTTCTTTACAATGAGGGTGGTGAGACACTGGCACAGGTTGCCCAGGGAGGTTGTGGCTGCTCCCTCCCTGGATGTGTTCAAGGCCAGGCTGGATGAGGCTTTGAGCGACCTGTTCCAGTGGAAGGTGTCCCTGCCTATGGCACAGGGGGGTTGGAACTGGATGATCTTTGAGGTCCCTTCCAACCTTCAAACTATTCTGTGATTCTATGATCCCTCTTTGAAGCAGGTGGGGAATAACCACCTCCCTGGGTCCTTCGATCTTTTGGAGGAGGCAAATCACAGCTGGGAATGCTCTGACCAGGTGTGATTAGCTTCTTCTGAAGACCAGATACCACAGCATCATCACCACAGCATCATCCACTTCACTACAGCAACATTAACCTTACCCCAAGCCATGGAAATTAGAGCTGAAAGGAAGCTTGGCAGATGATGCTCCTGTCTGAGGGCAGGATCCCCTTTGCCTAAACCACTCCTGGCACATGTTTGTTTCACTTAGTCTCAAAAGTCTGCACTGATACCAGCTGTATGGATTTCTGCTCCTGTAGCTGGAACATTTAATTGGGGAAAACGAATGGCAATAGAGTGTGACGAGGTCAGGTTCAGTGGAGCCTCTGCAATGAGCATGAACTAAGCAGTGCTCAGGGCCCACCCTAAGACATTTGAAGAGATTGAGTAATGAAAACAAGTTGAGTTTCTAGAGGGCAGGATCCATCCAGAGGGACCTGCACAGGCTGCAGAGCTGTGCCCAGGCCAACCTCATGACATTCAACAAGGCCAAGTGGAAGGTCCTGCACCTGGGTGGGTGCAATCCCAAGCACAACCCCAGGCTGGGTGGGGAATGGCTGAGAGCAGCCCTGAGGAACAGGCCCTGGGGGTCTGGATTAATGAGAAGCTGAAGATGAGCCTGCAGTGTGCACACACAGCCCAGACAGCAACTGTGTGCTGGGCTGCAGCAAGAGCAGCTGTGGGCAGCAGGGCAAGGCAGGGGATTGTGCCCCTTGGCTCTGCTCTCCTCACACCCCACCTGCGGCACTGTCTGCAGCTCTGCATCCCCCAGCACAAGCAGCACATGCAAGGGTTGGAGAGAGTCCAGAGGAGGGCCACAGAAGATGCTGAGAGGGCTGCAGCAGCTCTGCTGTGAGGACAGGCTGAGAGAGTTGGGGCTGTGCAGCCTGGAGAAGAGAAGGCTGCCAGGAGACCTTGAAGTGGCCTTGCAGGATCTGAAGTGGGCTCCAGGAGGGCTGGGGAGGGACTATTGACAAGGTCTGGTAATGAGAAGACATGGAGGAATGGGTTTAAACTGGCAGAGGGGAGACTGAAACTGGACGTTAGGAGGAAGTTCTTCACAGTGAGGGTGACAAGACACTGGCACAGGTTGTCCAGGGAGGTTGTGGAGCACAGAAGCACAGAATGGGATCCAAGATCCACAACCTCCCTGGAGGTGTTCAGGACCAGGTTGGATGAGGCCTTTGGTGACCTGTTCTAGTGGGAGGTGTCCCTGCCTATGGCACAGGGGGGTTGGAACTGGCTGATCTTTGAGGTCCCTTCCAACCTAAACCATTCTATGATTCAATGATTTTAAGAGGGGGAAAAAAAAATAGAACAAAATGAACATAAAAATAAAACCAAACCAAACACCACCAGCCCCCTTTGCTCCTCTGCACATTTCTCTGTTGCAGTCTCACTCTTAGCTTAAACTGCACAGCAGTAAGGCTATTTGCATCCATTAGGACTAGCTTTATATCCTTCTAATCAATTCACAGCACTTAAAGAAAATTACAAATTAAAAACAAAAAAAAAATCATAGAATGGTTTGGCTTGGAAAGGACCATCAAGATGGGTGTTTAGGAGCAGGCTGAATGAGGCACTTAGTGCCATGGGTTAGTTAATTAGAAGGGTTAGGTCATAGAATCATAGAATCAGTCAGGGTTAGAAGGCACCACAAGGATCAGCCAGTTCCAACCCCCCTGCCATGCCCAGGGACACCCTACCCTAGAGCAGGCTGCCCACAGCCTCTGCCAGCCTGGCCAAAAACACCTCCAGGGATCTGGCCCCAAACATCTCCCTGCAGGGGCAACCCATTCCAGCCTCTCACCACTCTCATGCTCAACAACTTCCTCCTCCCATCCAATTTGAATCTCCCCACCTCCAGCTTTGCTTCATTCCCCCATGTCCTATCGCTACCTGAGAGCCTAAAAAGTCCCTCTCCATAGGTTGGACTCGATGATCCTAGAGGTCTTTTCCAGCCTGGTTAATTCTGTGATTCTGTGAAGATCATCTAGTTCCATCCACCCCACTGCCATGGGCAAGGACACCTTCCACTAGAACAGGCTGCTCAGGGTCCTATCCATCCTGGCTTTGAACACTTCCAGGCAGGAGGCATTCACAATCTCCCTGGGCAACTGTTTCAGTGTCTTGCCACCCTCACTGTGAAGAATTTCTTCCTGATCTCCAGTCTGGATCTCTCTTCTTCCAGCTTCAGGCCATTCCCCCTTTGTCCTATCATTACAAACCTGCATGAAAAGTCCCTCCTCAGCTTTCTGTTAAGCCTTCTTTAGGTACTGGAGATCTACTGAGAAGCTTCACAGATCACCGTGGTTGAAATCTTCAGCTAACAAACCTTTTGACATCCCTTCACGCTGACCTAATCTTTTAGCACGTGCAGGTCTGTGCTGGAAACATCACCACAAAAGGATTATTGGCTGAGTTTAAACAATTCATCTTGCAAATTAAATTTCCACGCCCTACCCCAGCTCCTGTGGTAGCTTTTTAATGCACTTGGAAGACCAAAGGAGGGGGAAAAAAAATAAAAAAGACAAAAGTTAAAACATATCTTTGAAGGATTTTTTTTCCTCTCTCACACAAGTTCTTTTGCAGAGCAGGTGACACCCCTGGCTCCTCTGATCTGTTTTACCACGTTGTTATTGCTGTCTGTGGTATCTGTGACTCCTAAAGAATGTAAATATAATGGTTAATTCCTTTTTTTTTTTTTTAATCACTATCTGTGATATTAAAAATGGGCAGTGGTCAACCCACTGCTGTTGGGAACCCTCTCTCTCTTCTCGCAGAAGCAGCATCAGAAGCCCTGATCCCAACAGCAGCACATTAGCCAAGTTGGAAACAGCAGCGATGAAGCACTGGCACAGTACAGAACTGCAGCTCACGGTCAAAGCTGGGGAGGGACTTTTTAGGCTCTCAGGGAGTGACAGGAGTAGGGGAAATGGAGCAAAGCTGGAGGTGGGGAGATTCAGATTGGATGTGAAGAGGAAGTTCTTTACCATGAGAGCCTGGAATGGGTTGCCCCTGCAGGGAGGTGGTTGGGACCAGATCCCTGGAGGTGTTTTTGGCCAGGCTGGCAGAGGCTGTGGGCAGCCTGCTCTAGGGTAGGGTGTCCTTGGGCATGGTAGGGGAGTTGCAACTAGATGATCCTTGTGGTCACTTCCAACCCTGACTGATTCTATGATTTCTCTCAGCAGGTTCTAAATTCCAAAGCAGAAATCCCAAACTCACCAACCCTGACTTAAAAGGACCAAACCCTTCAAGTTCAGCTTCACAATACACAGGTTAAAGAAATTTGTGTTTTGATGATCCTGGAGTGCTTCTAAGACTTCAAAAGTTCAGGGGGAAAAAAAAAAAAAAAAAAAGGTTTCTGTGAGCCTTAATCTCTTTACAATAGGTTAAGCTTCAAAAAAGCACAAGATAGAGAAGGGTCTGGCCAGCCTGATCCAGGGTGGGGTGTCCCTGGGCAGGGAGCTTGGAACTAGATGATCCTTGTGGTCCCTTCCAACCCTGACTGATTCCATGATTCTATACAAATTGTGTAGCAGAAGTTCAGAGGGCAGAATGGGCACAAGTTCAGTGGAGCCAATGGGGCTGCTAAGTCTGGAGAAGAGGAGGCTCCAAGGTGAACTTCTTGTGGCCTTCCAGCATCTGAAGGCGGCTACAAAAAAAGCTGGGGAGGGACTTTTTAGGCTATCAGGGAGTGACAGGAGTAGGGGAAATGGAGCAAAGCTGGAGGTGGAGAGATTCAGATTGGATGTGAGGAGGAAGTTCTTCACCATCAGAGTGATGAGGCCCTGGAATGGGTCGCCGGGGGGGTAGTTGGGGCCACTTCCCTGAATGTGTTTAAGGCAAAGCTGGATGAGGCTCTGTCCAACCTGATCTAGGTGTCCCTGGGCATGGCAGGGGGCTTTCAAGTAGATAATCCTTGTGGTTCCTTCCAACCCTGACTGATTCCATGATTCTATGATTTCCCTCAGCAGGTTCTAAACTCCAAAGCAGAAATCCCAAACTCACCAACCCTAACTTAAAAGGGCCAAACCTCTTCATTCAATCCATCCACTCAGACAAAGCTGAAGATGCTCAGCAGATGTGCAGCAGCTCTGCTCCACCTGAGCAAAGCTTCAGTGATTTACAACAGGCTTGGCTCATCCTAACGCACTCTTTGGTCAGTAAATTGTAGCTTCAGCAAACCACAGCAGAAATCAATACACCAACAATACACAAAAGGTAGGAAATGCTGCTCTGTTTTCACTTGATGCACGCTGGCACTCCAGGTATGCTTGGGGACTTCATGTAGAAGTGTCTCTAGTGCCAGTCCCTGGACAGAAGGAGGTAAGTAACAAAAGGGTTTTGCAAAGGTAGTGATTAATCATGAAAGCTTCTCTTCCAGAGCATCACACAATCACTCTGTTGGAAAAAGTCTTCAGGATCAGTGAGTCCAATCATTCTGTAGCTCTACCAAGGCTGGGGCTAAACCATGTCCCTCAGCACCACAGCTCTGACTCTTTTAAACATCTCTAGGGATGGGGATAATGCAACCAGCTCCCTGGGCAGCCTGTCCAGTGTTAGAGAACCCTTTCAGTTTCTTCTGATTTCCAACCTAACCCTCCCTTGCTACAACTTAAAACCATTTCCTCTCCTCCTATCACTTGTCCACTTGGAGGAAAAAAAAAACCAACATCCAGCTCACATCAACCTCCTTTCAGAGAGCTGTAGAGAGCCAGAAGGTCTCCCTTCAGCCTTCTTTTCTCTAGGCACATTACACCTCCAGTTCCCTCACCTTCTGCTCCTCACCAGCCCTTTTCTCCAGACCCTTCACCACCTTGCTTGCCCTTCTCTGGACCCTCTCCAACACCTCAATGTTCTTCTTGAAGCAAGGAGCCCAAAACTGAACCCAGGATTTGTGGTGTGGCCTCATCAGTGCTAAGCACCTGGGGACAATCACTGCCCTGGGCATGCTCTGGGCACTCTACTCCTGACACCTTCTTGGCCACCTGGGCACACGCTGGCTCATCTGCAGTCAGATGTCAATCACTGGCACTCAATAAATTAGAATAGAATAGAATAGAATAGAATAGAATAGAATAGAATAGAATAGAATAGAATAGAATAGAATAGAATAGAATAGAATAGAATAGAATAGAATAAGCCAGGTTAGAAGAGACCTCCAAGATCATCCAGTCCAGCCTAACGCCCAATCCTATCCAATCAACTAGACCATGGCACTAGGTGCCCCATCCAGTGCTTGAACATCTCCAGGGACAGTGACTCCACCACCTCCCTGGGCAGCCCATTCCAATGCCAATCTCTCTCATTGTCAAGAACTTCTTCCTAACATCCAGCCTGTACCTCCCCCAGCACCACTTGAGGCTCTGTCCCCTCATTCTGTTGCTGGTTGCCTGGGAGAAGAGCCCAACCTCACCTGGCTACAACCTCCCTTTGGGTAGTTGTAGACAGCAATGAGGTCTGCCCTGAGCCTCCTCCTCTCCAGGCTGCACACCCCCAGCTCCCTCAGCCTCTCCTCTTGGGGCTGTGCTCCAAGCACTTTGCCAGCTTCATCCCCTTTCTCTGGACACCTTCCAGCACCTCAACATCTCTCTTGAATTGAGACACGAGAAAAAGACATGATTGGCTGACCAAAGACCATGTTGAAATCTCTACAGCTTAAATGTATATGTGCCATTGGTGCCAGAAGTAATGAGCAATGTGTGTTCCAAACCCCCACTGCTCCTATATCTTTTCATTCTTCTAACCCACATCGTTTAATGGTTAATTTATTACAAATTCACCAAAGGGCCATCAGCATATATTTACACAGCCACAAGCTGGAAATTATTCATCTGGCTGCACACTGGGATTTGTTTTGTTACTGGGGGGTGGGGGGGGTCAGTGAACACATAACACTTTTATAAACTGATAGGGAACAGGAAGAAACTGCATTAGAATGAGGCCAGAATAACAATAAGCCAAAGAGTCAGGTGAGCATTTCTTGCTTCAGCTCTCACATATAATACTTAAGGCAGGAAAATAATGCTTTGCTTTCCTGTTTTTTATTATTATTATTATTATTATTATTATTATTATTATTATTATTATTATTATTATTATTATTACTACTACTACTACTATTATTTTGTTGTTATTATTATTACTATTATTACTATATTATTATTACTATCACTATTACTATTATTATTACAATTATTATTATTACAACTACTATTATTATTACTATTATTATCATTATTTCTTTTTCTTAAAATAAATCACAGAATGATTGAGGCTGAAATAGACCTCTGAGACCAAAATTATTTTTTGTTTTTATTTTGATGATGAAAAAAATACGGAAGAAAATTTGTTTCACACTTTACCAATCAAGGCAAAAGTTCCTACGTTTTCTTCTCCTAGCTGTCAAATTGCCTTGGTCCTGCAGCTGGGTCAAGGCAAACCCAAGCACAAATCTAGGCTGGGCAGTAAGTGGCTGAGGAGAGGGACTTGGGGATGCTGGTGGAGGAGAAGCTGAAAATGAGGCAGCAGTGTGCACTTGCAGGGCAGAAAGGCAAGCAGAGGCTGGGCTGCAGCAGGAGCAGTGTGGGCAGCAGGGCCAGGGAGGTGATTCTGCCCCTCTGCTGTGCTCTGCTGAGAGCCCACCTGGAGTAGTGCATCCAGTGCTGGAGCCCCTGGGACAAGAGGGATGTGGAGATGCTGAAGGTGTGCAGAGAAGGGCCCCGAGGATGCTCAGAGGGCTGCAGCAGCTCTGCTGTGAGCACAGCCTGAAAGAGTTGGGGCTGTGCAGGCTGGAGAAGAGGAGGCTCCCAGGTGACCTTCTTGTGGCCTTCCACCATCTGAAGGAGGCCTACAAAAAAAGCTGGGAAGGGACTTTTTAGGCTGTCAGGGAGTACCAGGACTGGGGGGAATGGAGCAAAGCTGGAGGTGGGGAGATTCAGATTGGACGTGAGGAGGAAGTTGTTGAGCATGAGAGTGGTGAGAGGCTGGAATGGGTTGCCCCTGCAGGGAGGTGTTTGGGGCCCGATCCCTGGAGGTGTTTTTGGCCAGGCTGGCAGAGGCTGTGGGCAGCCTGCTCTAGGGTAGGGTGTCCCTGGGCATGGCAGGGGGGTTGGAACTGGCTGATCCTTGTGCTGCCTTCCAACCCTGACTGAGTCTATGATTCTACATAGGAATATTGGTAAATGGGCTTGTGCTGAGGATATTTGCACAGAGCACATGTTAAGAGAGCTCCAGTGTATTTTGGCTGAGCTTTCTCCACTGCAGAAGCTCACAGAAGAGCTGATTTTCACGTTGCATTATCCTCAGCTTGGGTGAGCAAGTCCATTTGAGGAGGCAGCAGAGGGCTGATTTACCTTTAATATCTCGCTCTCATTTCAAGAGAATGGCTTAAACACAAACACAGTCCAGCTGAGAGCCTCAATGTTCTACTTGAATTCCCATGATTTATGGGAGGGAAAGAAACCTTTCACTGTTTCAACAGGTTGAGAATTGTTGGTTTCATCTACGTGGAGAGAAGGAACCCAACTCCAAATAACAGCTACTAGGAAGCTACCATTTAACACTTGGGCTGACTTTAGACACTGACATTCAAATGAAGGCTCCAGCTAAGAATAAAATCTGCTTTTGTAAAAAGGCTAACAAGAAAAGAGTGCAGACACTGCATTCATCTGTACTGGTATAACTAGGCATACTGGGCTGAACCCCCGTGCTGGCTGTGGATTTCATAGGATCTGCTGCTGCAACTCTTAGCTGCTGAAGGCCATTAGAAGCAATCTGCCCTAGAATCATAGAATCAGTCAGGCTTGGAAGGGACCACAAGAATCATCCATTCTATGATTCTCTGATCTCTCCCTGCTGCTCATGTCCCAGCCCTGCTTCCCCCATGATCTTATTATGTCTCAGTAACCTGCTGATTATTGGCCTGGTGTAGCTGCTGGTCAGAAGCACAGCAACTCTGCCCTCTTATAACCCTACACATAGAATCATAGAATCAGTCAGGCTTGGAAGGGACCACAAGAATCATCCATTCTATGATTCTCTGATCTCTCCCTACTGCTCAAGTGCATACCTGCCAGCCCTGCTTCCCCCATGATCTTCTCTCTCAGTAACCTGCTGATTATTGGCTTGGTGTAACTACTGGTCAAAAGCATAGCAACTCTGCCCTCTTATATCCCTACACATAGCATCATAGAATCAGTCAGGCTTGGAAGGGACCACAAGGATCAGCTAGTTCCAACCCCCCTGCCATGCCCAGGGACACCCTACCTGACAGGATGAGGGGGAATGGGTTCAAACTGGCAGAGGGGAGATTTAAACGGGATGTTAGGAGGAAGTTCTTCACAGTGAGGGTGACGAGACACTGGCACAGGTTGCCCAGGGAGGTTGTGGCTACTCCCTCCCTGGATGTATCCAAGGCCAGGCTGGACGAGGTTTTGAGCATCCTGATCTAGTGGGAGGTGTCCCTGCTTATGGCACAGGGGGGTTGGAACTGGCTGATCTTTGAGGTCTCTTCCAACCTAAACCATTCTATGATTCTACCCTAGATCAGACTGCCCACAGCCTCTGCCAGCCTGGCTGCAAACACCTCCAGGGATCTCACCCCAACCACCTCCACCACATGGGTGAAGACAGAGTGAATACAAACACCACAAGCCTCAAGCAGCAACCTGAGAAGATGCCTTTCATAAGCAGTCAGCATTTGCTCACCAGCATGGATGCTCTTTATTTATTCAATAACCAAACAACCTCCTCTGCTTTCCCCACTCTAGTTCCGAAGGAAACTCTTTTCCTTTACACCGGGGGTAAGCCAATTGCAGGAAGAATCCCTCCCCAGCCCAAATAATGACTCTTCTGTCCAACCTGAGAACAATTGGGAAGGATTTGTGGGACTCCAGGTTTCTTCTCTAGATTGCTGGCACGCTGCTCCTGCTCAAATTAACTAAGATAATCACCTTACTTCATATTCACTGATAGCACAGCTGCTGCTGTCAAGTGGTTTTCTCCTTCAACAAGCTAAATCCTCGAGTCCACTGTAAAAAGGTAGATAGTATATAATTAACTGGTCTAAATTTGGAGAGTGTTTTAACTCGGCTTTACAGGGAATTTATCTTTTGTCTGTAATTAAAAGAGAAAGGGGGGGACTAAAAAAACCAAAGTACTGACAATGACAGACAGAGACAAGAAGTACCTTAATTTTTTTATTTTGTTTTTGGCTGCTGTGTTATTTTTTCCAACTTGCACCATGTCAGGAGGAACATAGAATCATTCAGCAGGTCGAAGGAGGTTCTCCTTCCCTTCTAGTGAATTCTACTCAGTTCTGGCCTCCCCAGTTCAAGAGGGACAGATGGGAAGGGACCTCTAGAGATCATCAAGTCCAACCTTAGAGCCAGAGTAGTGTCCCCTAGGGCAAGTCACATATAAATACAGCCAAAAGGGTCTTGAAAGTCCCTAGAGATGGAGGCTCCACAGCTTGTCTGGGCAACCTATTCCAGTGCTCCAACACCCTCACCAGAAAAAGTCTGGGAGGTTTTTATAATGGAGCATGATCAACTCTTTAAATACACACACAAACACCCCCCTTCAGCTATTTCTCATTTCAGCTTAAGGAAGGAAATGAAGAATATAAACCAAACCAAAATGCCAAAATGAAAGGAATACAGGCTGGGTGGTGAGTGGCTTGAGAGCAGCTCTGAGGAAAAGGACCTGGGGGTCTGGGTGGATGAGAAGCTCAACATAAGCCTGCAGTGTGCACACACAGCCCAGACAGCAACTGTGTGCTGGGCTGCAGCAAGAGCAGCTGTGGGCAGCAGGGCAAGGGAGGGGATTGTGCCCCTTTACTCTGCTCTCCTCAGACCCCACCTGCAGCACTGTCTGCAGCTCTGCAGTCCCCAGCACAGGAAGGACATGGAACTGCTGGAGAGAGTCCAGAGGAGGCCACAAATATGATCAGAGGGCTGCAGCAGCTCTGCTATGAGGACAGGCTGAGGGAGTTGGGACTTTTCAGCCTGGAGAAGAGAAGGCTTCCAGGAGACCTTAGAGCAACCTTCCAGTATCTGAAGGGGGCTACAGGAAGGCTGGGGAGGGACTGTTCACAAGGTCTTGTAATGACAGGACAAGGGGGAATGGGTTCAAACTGGCAGAGGGGAGATTTAAATGGGATGTTAGGAGGAAGTTCTTCACAGTGAGGGTGGTGAGACACTGGCACAGGTTGCCCAGGGAGGTTGTGGCTGCTCCCTCCCTGGATGTATTCAAGGCCAGGCTGGATGAGGTGTGGAGCATCCTGATCTAGTGGGAGGTGTCCCTGCCTATGGCACAGGGGGGTTGGAACTGGCTGAGCTTTGAGGTCTCTTCCAACCTAAACCATTCTATGATTCTATGAATTGAGCAAAATCATTCCAAGGCTAATCAGGGCATTATGTTTGATTCCAGGAAGCACCATCGAGCTGCTAAATTAAGTGCCAATTCCCTCACAGTTTCAAAAGATATTCAATCATCCTTGGATCTTCCCTTCCACATTATCTTTGTTAGCTCAGGAGAACACAGACGCGGCGGAGGGCTGAGGTTTGGTATAAACATATATGGCAAATTCAGGAAGCTTCTTTCATAACAGGAGAATGAAACCACAGAAGCTGTGCCAGACAGATTCTCTCTCTGTGAAACGTGCCAAAACCCAGAGCTTTTTTTCCTTTTTTTTTTTTTTCCCCTTTTTTCTTTTTGTTCAGTGGCTGCAATGAAAACACAACTGCAAATCACAGTCTCCAGCACATTTCTATTGGCCCAATGGAATAAACTTGCACAAATAGTTTATGCTGACCTAAAAATGCATTCCCGACCAGGGAAGTATTTTGTACAGCTTCTCTCCACACCCAGGTTTTCCCAGGAGAATTGGAACAGTTTGAATAAATGTCACAGTTTGCATTTCTGTATTCAGCCTGGAGAAGAGAAGGCTCCGAGGAGAGCTTATTGTGGCCTTCCTGAATCTGAAGGGGGCTACAAGAAAGATGAGGAGGGACTTTTCAGGGTGTCAGGTGGTGATAGGACTGGAGGGAATGGAGCAAAAGTAGAAGTGGGTAGATTCAAATTGGATGCTAGGAAGAAGTTCTTCAGTATGAGGGTGGTGAGACACTGGAATAAATTGCCCAGGGAGGTGGTGGAAGCCTCATCCCTGGAAGTTTTAAGGTCAGGCAGGATGTGGCTCTGAGCAACCTGATCCAGTGTTAGGTGTCTCTGCCCATGGCAGGGGGATTGGAGGTAGATGATCCTTGAGGTCCCTTCCAGCCCTGACAATTCTGTGGTGCTGAGGGACCAGATCACCTAGAGTGAGGTGTCCTTGCCCATGGCAGGGAGGTTGGAACTGGATGATCTTTGAGGTCCTTTCCAGCCCTGACAATTCTGTGATTTAACATCCCCAATGTGTATTTGTTTGGAGGGCTCAGAACATTTCATGTAGATTCATTGCATCAGCTCCAGGGTGGCTCCACCTGTTGCCATCCAAATAAATCCACTACTTTCCCCTGCCACCTACAAGCTTCACCCTTTATTATCAAGGCTGCTCCTGGTGTCCATAGCAGCATCTGGCACACCAACAACACTAAACCACCTGCTTTATCTTTTAACAAAGACCTCTTCTCATTCAAATTGTCTACTGATTTTCACAGACCTGCTTTTTTTGCTGCACCACTCCTCTTTCAGATGCAAATACATTTCTCAAACAGTTGCCACCAATTACCTGAGTGAGAGTTTCAGTTTCACAGGCATTTTATGAGTTCCTGAGGTTTTTCACAGGCCCAACGTGGACAAATAGATACATGGACAAACACAGTACGGTGTAAAATAGCCCCCCAAAAAAATGCATAGTCAAAAAATGAGGTGGAAAATAAACCCCAAACCTGTTCAGCTTTAGTACCACTTGATGATGCTGCTGTTATTGTCATCACAGAATCACAGCACCATGCAGGTTGGCAAAGCCCCTCAGGATCATCAAGTCCAACCCAGACCCCTGCTCTACAAAATTCACCTTAACCCATAGCCACAAGCACCACATCCAAACCACCCTGAAACACAGCCAGGCTGGGGGACTCCACCACCTCCCTGGGCAACTCATTCCAGTCCTTGTCCACTCTCTCCATAAAAAACTTTTTCCTACTGTCCAATTTAAACCTCCCCAGCCTCAGCTTGAGGCCATTCCCCCTTGTTCTGTCTCCAGTTATCTCTGAGCAGAGCCCAGCAGCAGCCTCTCCACCACCTCCCTTCAGGTAGCTGTAGACAGCAATGAGCTCTGCCCTCAGCCTCTTCTGTTTCACACTAACCATCCCCAGCTCCCTCACTTGCTCCTCATCAGATTTATTCTCCAGCTTGAAAGTGACTGGAATTTACAGATTAGAACTCCAGATTGTAGTCAACAATTAGATCATAGAATCAGTCAAGGTTGGAAGGGACCACAAGGATCATCTTCCCCAGCTTTGTTGCCCTGCTCTGCACTGGCTCCAGCACCTCCACATCTCTCTTGTATTGTGTTCCCCAAAACTGAACACAACACTCGATGTGTGGCTTCACCAGAGCTGAGTCCAAGGGCACAATCTCCTCCCTGCTCCTGCTGGCTACAGC
>VWZI01009224.1:41832-64242 GCA_013396835.1 Psilopogon haemacephalus
TGGGCACACTGCTGGCTCACATTCACCTCCCTGGGCACACTGCTGGCTCACACTCACCTCCCTGGGCACACTGCTGGCTCACATTCAGCTGCCTTGGGCACACTGCTGGATCACACTCAGCTCCTGGGCACACTGCTGGCTCACACTTAGCACCCTGGGCACACTGCTGGCTCACACTCACCTCCCTGGGCACACTACTGGCTCACACTCAGCTCCTGTCTATTACAGCCCCCAGATCCCTTTCTGCCAGCAGCTCTCCAGCCACAGTGCCCCAGGCCTCTAGTGTTGCTTGGGGTTGTTGTGACCCAAGTGCAGGACCTGACATTTGGCCTTTTGGAAACTCATCCCATTCATGTTGCCTCATTGGTCTAAACCTATCCAAGTCCCTCTGCAGAGCCTCTCTACCCTCATTCAAATCAGCACTGCCACCTAACTTGGTGCCATCTGCAAACTCACTGCTGACACTGTCCAAGCCTGAATCAAGGTCATCAACAAAGTTGTTAACAAGAAGTGAACCCAACACAGATCCCTGAGGAACACCACCTGTACCTTGCCACCACCTGGACTTAACTCCATTGATCACCACTCTCTGTGCCCTCCTGTCCAGCAGTGCTTTATCCAGGGGCCAGTGTGCACAGCCAAGCCACGAGCAGCCAATTTGCCTCCAAGAATTTTGTGGGGAACAGCACCAAAGGCCCCTGTAGACTTCAACAAAGGAAAGAGGGCTCTAGGAAGGAGCCTTTCTTTCCAAGGAGGATGGCCTCACGAGAGTCTCCAGGCACAAAGTGAATCCCACAAACAGTCTCTCTGCCCCTTTAGGTGGTACACAGGTTCTCCAGAGGTCCTTCTTGTCTCAAGATGCAGCAGGGGATGTAAATGGTTGCTTTCAGAAAGAGATGCTTTTTGCTACATTTCTGTGGCTAAATGAGAGAACCTCACTGGTTGATCTCAGCTCTGTTGCTCTCACACTCAGCATTACAGATGCATCTACCAGGCCAAAAGGCTTGGACTTAACTTTCTGAGGAGCTGCCAAAGGAACATGGATTACCTCAACGGCCAACAGGCCAAGCAACTGCAGAGCATGGAAAAGATTAAGCAGAAACAGAAAATTCTGTTGGCTGCTCCATCAGGAGGAATTCCAACAACTCTGACAGGCTACAAGCCCAGCTGATAATCTATCATAAACCCCATCTCTGTGTAATCAATTTTCATGACTAAACAGCGGAGATAAAGGATCTGAGGCACAGGAACNATTTCACAAAACACAGTAAATTTTTAATACCAGCCACCGACAGGCTTCACTGACAACTGCCATAGGTGTGAAGAGAGCAGCATGAACCACGCAAGCACAAAGAGGTTCTAGGAAAGCTACAGAACTGGGGCAGCTTTCAGAAGCTGCTACAGCAGGGTTTGGTTTGTGATTAAGTGCCTGGGAGGGACAAAAAGTAACTGAAAAAAAAAAAAAATCATTGTTTGATCTGATGTTTTGCCATTATTGGTGGTGGTCACACTTGCACTTCAGCTCTGCAACATTTAGCACATAAGCAGGGTCTTGAATATCATTTAAGCCCTCTTTTTTTTTTTTTTTTGGTTTGTTTTGATTTTGGTGGGAGTTTGGAGCCTTTTGGGGAGGGATTATTTTGTTTGACTTCACAGGTAGCCTCCTGCACCTTTGTAGCAAGTATTCTGCTCTTCTGGTAAGTGCAGCAACTCATAGGATGGCTTAGCTTGGAAGGGAGCTCAGAGATCATCTACTCCAAAACCCCTACCATGGGCAGGGACACCTCTCAACTACACTTGCCTGCCCAAGGCCTTGAACACCTCCAGGCAGGAGGTTTCCACAGCCACTCCAGGCAGCCTGTTCCAGAGTCTCACCACCCTTGTCCTGAAAAACCTCTTCCTAAGATCCAGTCCATCCTTACTCTCCCTCAGCTTAAAACCATTCTCCCTTCTTCTGTCTCTACACATCCTCCAGCTCCTGTAGGATCCCTTCAGGTATTGGAAGGCAGCTTTAAGGTCCTCCCTGAAGTCTTCTTCACGCTGGACACCTCCAGCTCCCTCAGCCTATCCTTACAGCATCAGTACTCCAGCTCTTGCATCATCCTTTATAGCCCTTCTGTGGACTCACTCCCACAGTTCTGTGTCCTTCTTCTGCTGGGGTCACCAGACCTGGATGCAGTATTCAAGGTGGGGGTCTCATAAGAGTGAAGTATAAGGGTAGAATCACCTCTCTTGACCTACTGACCACACTCCTCTGGATACGTCATACAACCTATGAGAAGAGCTCAAGAAAATTCTGCCCTGGGCATCCATAGTGAACATAATGAGCAACTCCCTCAGACATAGGGATGAAAAAATAATCACTGTAATTACCGTGTAAGTATGACAGAATTCCAGCATGAGGTGCAAACGTGACATTTAATTCAATGACAAGAACTTCCTGCGGATGATTATGTTTTTGTAATATACAGACATATTCCTAACTTTGCAATAAAGGTTCTTACAAAAGGTTGAGTTTCAGATTAGATATTCTGCCTGTAGACAACTGCAAATCAGCCAGCAGTGTGCCCGGGTGGCAAGGAAAGCCAAAGGCATCCTGGCTTGGATTAGAAATGCTGTAACCAGCAGGAGCAGGGAGGTGCTTGTGCCTTTGGACTCGGCTTTGGTGTTGTGTTTAGTTTTGGGTACCTCATTACAAGAGGGATGTGGAGGTGCTGGAGCCAGTGCAGAGGAGGGCAAGGAAGCCAGGGGAGGGCCTGGAGAATAAATCTGATGAGGAGCAAGTGAGGGAGCTGGGGATGGTTAGTCTGAAAAAGAGGAGGCTGAGGGGAGAATTCAACAACCTTGAGTGTTGTGTTCAGTTTTGGGTACCTCATTACAAGAGGGATGTGGAGGTGCTGGAGCCAGTGCAGAGGAGGGCAAGGAAGCTGGGGAAGGGCCTGGAGAATAAATCTGATGAGCAGCAAGTGAGGGAGCTGGGGACAGTTAGTCTGAAAAAGAGGAGGCTGAGGGGAGACCTCATTGCTGTCTACAGCCACCTGAAAGGCTGTGGAGAGGTTGATGCTGGTCACTTCTCACAGGTTAATTAGTGATAGAACAAGAGGGAATGGCCTCAAGCTGCAACTGGGTAGAGGTTTAGACTGAACATTAGGAAACTTTTCTTTTTTTTCCCTGCAAGAATGGTCAGGGACTAGAATCAGCTGCCCAGGGAGGTGATGGAGGTGATGGGAGTCACCTGGAGATGTTTAAAGGTTGTTTGGACATCAGCAGGCAGTGTGAGCTTGCAGCACAGAAGGCAAATCACAGCCTGGGCTGCATTGAAAGCTGAAAAGGGAAGAGCATCTACGAAGCTAAAAAAAGAGGCAGGTCAAGACAAGAAATGGAATCATAATTCTGCCAAATTATTGATGAAAACCTCTGTGTGATCGTAACTAACACATAAAAATGAGGAACCTTTCAAATGACTGCTACCAGATTTGAGTATATTTAAGATCTTGTTCAGCTGCAACCCAGCAAATCCCAAACTGGAGAAAGAGATGCAGGCTTCTCAGGAGAAATCTGACTTCTACTAAAGACACAACTGAAGCATTTATATAGATATCATAGAATCACAGAATGTTCCAGTTTCATAGAATCATAGAATGTCAGGGGCTGGAAGGGACCTTGAGACATCATCTGGTCCAGCCCCACTGTCAGAGCAGGATCACCTAGAGCAGATCACACAGGAACACATCCAGATGGTTCTTGAATGGTCCAGGACTAGAATGAGCTGCCCAGGGAGGTGATGGAGTCATCAACCCTGGAGATCTTTAAAGGTGGTTTGGGTGTGGTGCTCGGGGATATGGTTTAAGGACAAACTTTGCAGAGTAGGGATAATGGTTTGACTTGGTGATCCTGGGGGCCTTTTCCAATCTGAATGTTTCTGTGATTCTATGATGTACTTCTCTCTCCTGCAAGCCTTCTAGAAGCCACCTTAATAGTCTAAACGAGTCCCTCTTGTGAGACTCAGATTTACAGTCCTTCATGCACAGAAATACAGATGGCTCTCTTTTACTTTTTTAATCCCAAATCAATATTGAAAAGAAAATGCTCTAATTACAGCATAGGATAGGAAGAAGAACACACGAGAGCTCGTTTTTTATTTATTGTAATACTGCATGAAAAGGCAAGCAGGGCAAAAAATGAAAACAAGCAACCAAAAACCTGTGCAGAAAACACTGTGGAGAAGAGGCTCATCAAGTAAAAATATAGATTTCTGCCTCCCTGCTACAATAACTGCTGTGAAAGGCATCTTTATTATTTAATTACATAAAGTCGTTCTGGCCTTTTTCTTTGTCCATACTGAAAGGAAGCCATCTAGAACCAGCCTCAAACCAGCACCCTCACGTTTGGTACAGGAACAGCAGTTTCACCATGTCCGTGTGATTAGATCCAGGCAGAGTTGCAGTTCGACCTGCACCTCCGTGTGCAATGTTTGTAGTTGACATGATTGGAAGAAATCACTCACAAAAACCTTTCTTGCACAGCACAAGAACTATTCGCAGCAGCCCAAAGGAAGTGAATATTCCAGCCCCTGGCTGCTTTGCCTCAGCCACGCAGATCTGTTTGTACAGGACATCCCAGAAACATTCCCCATTGTGTTGGTTTGAGCTAATTGGAGGATTTGAGTGAGAAATTAGACTATTGGCTGAGAGAGAGATAAACACAGTGTGTCACTTCACCGACTTTTACTGAGGAAAGAAAAAAAAGTTGCTTTAAGAGCTGTTCTCAAAACAACCAGACTATCAGAGGGCTTCTTTCTGTTCGGCACTGTGGCTGCTTCTCCTTTGTCTCTCTGTCTTTTAGCTAATTCAGAGTAAAACTACTAACTCCTTTCTATCACTAATCCCTCTGACCAATCTTCAGCTTATCTGCAGCATCACCAGGTGGTGAGATAAAGCTGGGGAAAGGGGGGAAAGGTGGTAGGGGGGTTTGGTTACCCTCTCTTGGGGATTTTTGGTCTCCAGGAGGGGTGTGGNTTTGGTCGCCAGGAGGGGTGTGGTGTGTGTATTACCTTTTTACTGTATATATCTGTAAATATTTGTTATATCTCGTAAATATCTGCTTGTATATTTGCACTGCTGTGAATATAAAGCTTCATTTATCAACTTCCAGTGTCCTGAGTCTTAGCAAGGGTTTACAAAAGGTGGGGGGAGGGCAGGTAACTGCTAAACCCACTACAACTCTCTGTTTCCTACGTTCTGACTGTTTAAAACTGTTCAATTCTGTGTTTTAAGCGACTTCGTGTATTTATTCCTGCCAATCGAACATCCAAAGAACTCGGGGGAACTATTCCGGACCCCCTCCCCCCCCCCTCCTCCATGATTATTAATAATAATTAAAATTTAATAATCGCAACACAATGGCAGCACCTTTCGACCCCCTTAAAGACTTCTGCAAAGGGACCTCTTTGCACGCCGCAATTAGGGGGTCGCGGACTGGCGCTCGTTAGCTGCTTCTACACGGCGTAGGAAGTTCTTGGAAGTCGATTTCGTGGCAATAAAAATCAGTTTGGCTATTTAAATGCCTGCAGGTGGAGGTCAGCCAAGTTGCAGCTCGCCCCATCTGTCGCGCTGCGGTTGCAGGCCGAGAGAGGTCTCGGCGCAGAGGAGATGGAAGCAGGAGCCTCTCGAACAGGCACCGCAAGCTAAAATAAGCTCGGGGAGCTCGCCCAGGTTAACCTTCGGCCAACCACAGGCGGTGGCTGCAGGATGTTGTGCTTTTTACTTGTGGCTTAAGAGGGAAAGAGCCAAGCAGCCCTATCTTTAGCCTGCGTGAGGTGGTGCTAAAGGTGATGCCTGCGTAAGGTGATGCTCCCCTTAGACACGTGCCACTGCTGGCCTGACTTTCAGAGAGGCGTGACATTACAGGGTTGTTACGGGGGACAGATTGGATGCCAATAAAGCCTTCTGAGCTTCCACGAGGAGGTAATTACAAGAACATAACATCCTCGCTGCAAGCAGCCGAGGGCAGGATTTCAAGCACCCCACAGGCAACAGCAGCGACGTTGCGGTA
Organism: Psilopogon haemacephalus; assembly: GCA_013396835.1. Taxonomy (NCBI): domain Eukaryota; kingdom Metazoa; phylum Chordata; class Aves; order Piciformes; family Megalaimidae; genus Psilopogon; species Psilopogon haemacephalus. Next base: position 47,887 of record VWZI01009224.1, read on the forward strand.
AAAATCTTTTGCTGCAGACATGGCTTTTTTGTCCTTACAGGTTCACCATGGGTAACTAAAAGGCATTTACTGCCACTTAATTGTCTAGGATCCCTACAAAGCTGCACAACAAAGTTACCTTCCGAATGGTAGGAGTTGGAAGGGACCTCTGGCAAAGCAGGAACCCCTACGGCAGGTCACACAGGAACACATCCAGGCAGGTTTTGAAAGTCGCTAGAAAAGGAGGCTCCAAAACATCTCTGGGTAGCCTGTTTGAGTGCTCTAGCACCCTCACAGCAGAGAGGTATTCCCTCATGTCAAGGTGGAATCACCTGTTTTTCCTTGTCCTGTCATCACTGGGCACCACCAAACAGAGCCTAGCACCTTCATCTTGCCACCCTCCCCTCAGATGTTTATGGACATTAATAAGATTCCCTCTCAGACTTCTCTCCTCCACACCAGAGCCCTAAGGCTCGCAGTCTTTCTTCACAGGAGAGATGTTTGCATCCCTTCATCATCTTTGTAGCTTTCCATTGGAGTCTCTCCAGCAGATCCCTGCCTCTCTTGAACTGAAGAGGCTAAAATTGGATGCAGCTCTCACCATGGCAGAGGAAAGGAGGAGGAAAACCTCCCTAGACCTGCTGGACATACTCGGGTCAATGCATCCCAGGTACTTCAGGACGGTAAGAAAAACCCTTCCAAAGTAAAAAAAATCTCTACAGTAATGACTCAGAAGGCGTAGACAAAAGAGATGAGTCTAAGGCAAAAAGTGGGGAAATATTAATTTCATCTGGTAGGACAGAAACGTTCCAGCTATTTAAAATTAATCCTGAAAGTATATACTATGTTTGCTTTTACTGCCTTATATATAGTAAAGCGTAGGCTGCATCTAATGGCTTGTAAATGCTGGAGGCATTCTGCTCACTTGTATCTAGTTTACTATTTCATGTGCCCATGTCAACCTAAATTCAAAAGATAGTATGGTTAGAATCCAGGAACTGGAAAAAGAAGAGTGAAAGCCTCGCTGGGGAAAAAAAACTGACAGCACTCACAGCCATCAGATTCTTCTTCTCAGCCTGCCACAAGCCAAATAATATCCTCCAGGCATATCACAGAATTGCATTGGTTGGAGAAGACTCCTAAGATCACAAAGTTCAACCATTACCTGATTTTACCAAAGTCTGGTGCTAAACCATGCCCCTCAGCACAGAATTAGAATCATAGAATCGTAGAATCAGTCAGGGTTGGAAGGCACCACAAGGATCAGCCAGTTCCAACCCCCCTGCCATGCCCAGGGACACTCTACCCTAGAGCAGGCTGCCCACAGCCTCTGCCAGCCTGGCCAAAAACACCTCCAAGCATGTGGCCCCGATTAATAGACTTTAATGAGGTCACTCCTTAGTCTCCTCCTCTCCAAGCCAAAAAGCCCCTGCTACCTCAAGCTCTCCTCATAAGGAAGAAGAGTTTGGAAGAGACCTCTGGAGATCATACCCCTACTAATCTAGTGTCATCTAGGGCAGGGCACACAGGAACACATCCAGGTGGCTTTTGATAGTCTCCAGAGTCAACTCCACAACCCTATGGGCAGTCTGTTACAGGGCTAAGGCACCCTCACACAATAAAGAAGTTCCTCCTCATGTTGAGTGAGAACCTCCCATGTTCCAGCTCATACTGACTGCTCCTTATCCTATTACTGGGCACCTGTGATGGTTTTGCAGTTACCTGCCCCCCCCTCCCCCCCCCACCTTCTTAATAAACCCCAGCTAGGACTCAGCACACTGGAAGTTGATAAATGAAGCTTTATATTTACAGCAATGCACAATAGACAAGCAGATATTTACAAGGTATAACAGATATTTACAGATATATACAATGAAAAGGTAATACAGAAACACCACAGCCCTACCAGATATCTAAATCCCCAAGAGGGGTAACCAACCACCCCTTATCACCTTTCCCCCCTTCCCCAATCTTCTCACCACCTGTTGATGCTGCAGATAAGCTGAGGTAGATCGGCCAGGGGGGATTAGAAGTAGGGAAGAAGTTAGTAGAATTATTAAAAATCAGCTACAGAAGACAGAGACAAAGGAACCATGCAAAGAGAAGCAGCCGCAGCCCAGAGAGGTCTGAAACCATCTGACTTATCTATGTTTGGGTTACACTTTTAAAACAGTTTTGTTTTTTTTCTCAGTAAAGCTCTGGGTAAAGTGACATCCTGTGATGTCCTCTCTCAGCCAATAGTCTAATTTCTCACTCACATTCCCCAATTAGTTCAAACCAGCACAGCATCGTTGAGAAGAACCTGGCACCTTCACCCTGACACCCACCCCTCAGATATTTCACAGGCTCACAGGATGTTAGGGGTTGGAAAGGACCCAAGGAGATCATCGAGTCCAACCCCCCCCCGCCACAGCAGGACCAGACCATCTAGCACAGACACACATTAATCAGATCCCTTCTCAACCTTCTCTTCCCCAGGCTAACCAACCCCAGGGCTCTCAGCCTTTCTTCCTAGCAGAGACGCTCAAGGTAAGCGCCGCGGAAAACAGCGAAAGACTCCCAAGATGTGAGGGGAGACTTAAGGTAAAACTGCACTTGCACACTGCACTCCCAGAGCTCCTGCTGCTTCCTGGCTCTTCGCCATCTCATTCCCTGTACATCATTTCAGATGGCAAAATTGCTATCAGCGACTTTCAGAAATGAAAATACACGGTGTGACTCAGAAGTTCCTCTCGAAGCCAAATCCAGGCTGGGTGGTGAGTGGCTGGAGAGCAGCTCTGAGGAAAAGGACCTGGGGGTCTGGGTGGATGAGAAGCTCAACATGAGCCTGCAGTGTGCACACACAGCCCAGACAGCAACTGTGTGCTGGGCTGCATTAAGAGAAGCATTACCAGCAGGGCAAGGGAGGGGATTCTGCCCCTTTACTCTGCTCTCCTCACACCCCACCTGCAGTACTGTGTGCAGTTCTGGAGCCCCCAGCACAGGAAGGACATGGAACTGCTGGAGAGAGTCCAGAGAAGGGCCACAAAGATGATCAGAGGGCTGCAGCAGCTCTGCTATGAGGACAGGCTGAGAGAGTTGGGGCTTTTCAGCCTAGAGAAGAGAAGGCTTCCAGGAGACCTTAGAGCAACCTTCCAGTATCTGAAGGGGGCTACAGGAGGGCTGGGGAGGGACTGTTCACAAGGTCTTGTAATGACAGGATGAGGGGGAANTCCAAAATATTTTTATCACTTCCAGTAAATGTGCTAACATAATGTTTTAATTAAACATTTGAAGGGTATCAAACGAATTTATTGATGCTGCCAGAAAGAGAAGGGGAAAAAAGAAAAAAAAAAAAAAAAAAAAAAAGGACTTGTAGCTGAGTCGGAGTGAGGGGAAGTAATGAACACCAGAATATGATAGTACCTTGGAAAGATTCATTAACCTCCCTTTTTTTAATTGAATAGACAGTAAATAAAAGACCGAGGGAAAATAATCAGATGAAATAAATGATGGATGCTCTTCAGGCTCTTATCCGCTAGGCTTTGTGAAAGCCCACGTGTCACAAATTAGTGTAATTAATATTTTGCACGGATGCAGAACCTCTTGTAAAGGGTTGCCAGTGCTCTGTTCAGCTCTCTCTATTTGCCACTACTCCATAAAACAGGCACAGGTCGCTGTAATATTGAGAGATTTGCGTGTGGCCTGAGCTGCACCATTTCATCTCCTCTTGCTTCCTCTGAACATGGAACGTTGCAGCTTCCTACTTGTGTTCTTGCAGTGGCTGGATTTCTGGCTGCAGGGCTAAGGCACTCTCACAAAGGCATTGAGTGCAGCCTCAGCAAGCCTGCTGATGAATCCAAGCTGTTTGGTGCAGCTGCCAGGCTGGAGGGCAGGGATGGCATCCAGAGGGAGCTGCACAGGCTGCAGAGGTGGGCACAAGCCAAGCTCAGGAGGTGCAACAAGGCCAAAGGCAAGGTCCTGCAGCTGGGTGGAGGCAATGCCAAGCACAAATCCAGGCTGGGCAGTTCCTGGATGGAGAGCAGCCCTGAGGAGAGGGACTTCGGGGTGCTGCTGGTGGAGGAGAAGCTGAAGATGAGGCAGCAGTGTGCACTTGCAGCCCAGAAAGCCAAGCAGAGGATGGGCTGCATCGGGAGAAGTGTGGCCAGCAGGGCCAGGGAGGTGATTCTCCCACTCTACTCCACATTGGTGAGACCCCACCTGGAGTAGTGCATCCAGTGCTGGAGCCCCTGGGACAAGAGGGATGTGGAGATGCTGGAGGTGTGCAAGAAGGGTCCCGAGGATGCTCAGAGGGCTGCAGCACCTCTGCTATTCTATGATTCTCACAGTAAAGAAGTTTCTCCTTGTGTTGAGGGGGAACCTCCCATGTTCCAGCTCATAATCACTATTTCTCATCCTATTACTGGGTACTGCTGAGAAGATCCCATTCTGTGCTTCTGTGCTCCACAACCTCCCTGGGGGTATTCAAGGCCAGGTTGGATGAGGCCTTGATCGACCTGATCTAGTGGGAGGTGTCCCTGCCTATGGCACAGGGGGGGTTGGAACTGGATGATCTTTGAGCTCCCTTCCAACCTGAACCATTCTACGATTCTATGATCCTGTCTCATTTTCCCTTCGCCTATCTAAAAAACAACTTCTGTTATGTTAATTTCCTTCTCCTTTTGCTAACAGACACTGCTGAGTGCCTTTCCTCTTCCTTCTGACATCACGGCAACAGCAATTTCTGCGGCCAAATTACATCCCTGGGACTTCACAGGCGCCTCGAAAGCAGAGGTCTGAGAGCTCTCGGTCGCCCTTAACGGTACAAATTCCTTTAAACTACAGAGCAGCACACAGCGTGCGCTGGGAAGGTGACAGCTGCTCCATGCTCTGCATGCCTGTGGGTAAGAATTGCACTCTGTCACCACAAGCAAAAGGAAAAAAAAAAAAACAAAACTACTTGAGCCGTTTAATTTGGTGCTTCAAAGGGCACAACCAAGGAATCAGACACTACCAGGAGACATGGAACAACACAGGCTTGGGCTCCGTCGTAAACTCTTCTCATTTATAAAGCAAGGGTTGGACTTTTTCACCTAGGGATAATGATCCAGGCATTAGGGTGATGCCACCAGCCTGCAAGTCCGTCATTGTTTCGAAGGAGGACCTCTAACCTCCAGCCTTTTGGATGGCAATAGAATCATAGAATCCTAGAATGGTTTAGTTTGGAAGGAAGCTCAAAGCTCTCAGCCAGTTCCAACCCACTCTGTGCCATAGGCAGGGACACCTCCCACTAGAATAAGTTGCTCAAGGACTCATCAAGCCTGGTCCTGAACACCCACAGGGAGGATGTGGAGCACAGAAGCACAGAATGGGATCTTGGATCCCATTCTGTACTTCTGTGCTCCACAACCTCCCTGGGCAACCTGTGCCAGTGTTTCACCTCCCTCACTGTAAAGAACTTCTTCCTAATATCCCATTTAAATCTCCCCTCTGCCAGTTTAAACCCATTCCTCCTGTCATTACAAGACCTTGTCAATAGTCCCTCCCCAGCCCTCCTGGAGCCCCCTTCAGATACTGGAAGGCTACTCTAAGGTCTCCTCAAAGCCTTCTCTTCTCAGATCCAAGATCCTATTCTGTGCCTCTGTGCCCCACAACCTCCCTGGGCAACCTGTGCCAGTGTTTCACCTCCCTCACTGTAAAGAACTTCTTCCTAATATCCCATTTAAATCTCCCCTCTGCTACTTCAAACCCATTCCTCCTCATTCTGTCATAACAAGACCTCCCCTGCTCTCCTGTAGGACCCTTTCGGATACTGGAAGGCTACTCTAAGGTGTCCTGGAAGCCTTCTCTTCTCTAGGCTGAACATCCCCAACTCTCTCAGCCTGTCCTCACAGCAGAGGTTCTCCAGCCCTCTGAGCATTTTCTTGGCCCTCCTCTGGACTCTCTCCAGCAGTTCCATGTCCTTCTTGTGGTGGGGGCTCCAGAACTGCACACAGATGTGCACTGATCAAATCCTGACTTTTCCTCCCTTAGAATCATAGAATTAGTCAGGGTTGGAAGGGACCATGAGGATCATCTAGTTCCAAGCCCCCTGCCATGCCCAGGGATACCCTACCCTGGATCAGGCTGGCCAGACCCTTCTCTATCTTGTGCTTTTTTTAAGCTTAACCTATTGTAAAGAGATTAAGGCTCACAGAAACCTTTTTTTTTTTTTCTTTTTTTTTCCCTGAACTTTTGAAGTCTTAGAAGCACTCCGGGATCATCAAAACACAAATTTCTTTAACCTGTGTACTGTGAAGCTGAACTTAACTGTTAAGATGACACTTTCATGCTAAAATCCTTTTCTCGCCTGCTTATAAGGCTCTTAAGAAGTTGTCCTCAGGCTCAAGTCCCTCATGCTTGCTCTGAGGCTGGAGGGAAAAAAAAAAAAAAACAACTTTCTGGAACTTTGAAGAAAATCCACTTAATTATTTTATTTGATTTTCTTCTTTTTTTTTCCCCCCCCAGAAATCCTAGCTGGGGAATAAGGCAATAAACCCAACAACTTTTCAGGCTAAGCTGTGAAGCCAGGCTGCCTTTGTTACCAGCGATCCCAAAGGGCTTCTGCTCAAACATGATCCACACATTTGTTAGAAAGCTCTTCTAAAGGACTTCAGAGGTGCTTGGGTTTTCTTTGGAACTTTATCACCAAGCTAAGGCATCAAAGCTACTCCCAAACACTCAGAGAATTTGTTGGGAGGGTTATAGGATATTGCTGGGTAAGATCTGGGTATTTTCTGAATGATCTCACTGTTGTACTTAACCTAACCCCCTCCAGGTGATGCTGCTCTGCCAGGGAGGTTGGATTAGATGATCTTCTGAGGAGTCTTTCATCCCCTACTATTCTGTGGTCTAACCTAGTGTTTATCTTTGTGGGTGACATGGACAAAGGCATTGAGTGCACTCTCAGCAAGTTTGCTGATGACCCCAAGCTGTGTGGTGCAGCAGACACACTGGAGGGCTGTTCAGTTTGGAGAAGAGGAGGCTCCCAAGTGACCTTCTTGTGGCCTTCTGGGGTCTGAAGTGGGCTACAAAAAAGCTGGGGAGGGACTTTTTAGGGTGCCAGGTAGCGACAGGAGTAGGGGGAATGGAGCAAAGCTGGAGGTGGGGAGATTCAGCCTGGAGGCAAGGAGGAAGTTGTTGAGCATGGGAGTGGTGAGAGCCTGGAATGGGTTGCCCAGAAGGGTGGTTGGGACCACATCCCTGGAGGTGTTTGCAGCCAGGCTGGCAGAGGCTGTGGGCAGCCTGCTCTAGGGTAGGATGTCCCTGCCCAGGGCAGGGTGTTTGGAACTAGATGATCCTTGTGGTCTCTTCCAACCCTGACTGATTCTATGATCTAGAGTTATGGTACTATAGATTTTCCAGTGTCTCTTCTCTTTCTGTGATTCTGTTGTAAACAAAAGGGGGAGTTTGTTTTTTTTTCCCTGGGAGGGTGACAGAGCACTGAAACAGGTTGCCCAGGAAGATTGTGGAGTCTGTTCCTATTTAATATGCTCTTGGTGATCCTGCTCTGGCAGGAGGCTTGGACTGGATGAGCTTTGGAGGTCCCTTTCAGCCCCTGACATTCTGTGATTCATAACTGAGCATAATTATCCCTAGGAAAATTATGACTGGGAATATTTACGTTGTGGGTCCACATCTACAGGAAATGTTGAATTGTCTTCTTGCCTATGTGAGTTGTCAATAAGTAAAAAAAAAAAAAAAATCAGGAATAGACTAAAAATAAGAAAAATCTACTCCTATATCTTCTTGACACTCAGCAGAGGCATTACAAGCACATAAAAATAACTTCACTTCAAATTCACTCCAAAGCCTTCTCTTCTCTTCTCTCAACAGCCCTCCCAAACTCTCATTTCCACAGCCTGCTCTCTCCCCATTCACAGCATCACTCGATTTCTGCTGCCAGCCATTCTGTGGCAAAAAAAAGTTTCCAGCCAGAGATGTAAATTCTGTCCAAGCAGCAACTACCCTGGGGGAAACAAAGAAAGGCTTCATCTGACCTTGCTGATTATCTCCAGGATGTATTTTGACAGAAAAAAAAAAAAAAAAAAAAACAAAAACAACTTGAAAGCCTTACAGATCAGCCAAGGCTGAGAGCATAGGTGTGAAAATTCAATAACGGCAGTTATTGAACTTGACTAAAACAGCAAAAGGTGCATTGTTAGTGGTAACACCTGGAATTCCAGGAAAAGGCACAAAACACACTGATGTGACATGAGGCTTTCTGTTCAGTTAAAACCATAAAACACTGCCCAGAGCTGCCAGCTACAACCAGTAAATGCTAAGAAAAAGTATCAGGATGCTAGGGGGTTGGAAGGGACCTCTGAAAATCTTCAAGTCCAACCCCTCTGCCAGAGCAGGACCAGAGAATCCAGCACAGTTCACATAGGAACACATCCAGACAGGGCTGGAAAGGCTCCAGAAAAGGAGATTCCACAACCTCTCTGGGCAGCCTGTGCCAGTGCTCTGCCACCCTTACAGTCAAGAAGTTCTTGCTCATGTTTAGTTGGAACTTAGAATCCACTTTGCTCCATGGGGAATGTTTTAGAAGGCTCCTACTTAACCATCTTCAGCTTAAGCCAAATAACTCATAAAACTGCAGTTTCTCAGACATGTAGTGTAGGCAGAGAAATTGGACCATGGCTTGGGTTTAAGCTCATAGAATCACCCAATTGGGAAAGACTTTAAGATCATGGAGTCCAATCAAAATCTGCCACTTTCCTCTACACAACTGTCTGACCATGTCCCTAAGTACCTCATCCAAATGTCTTTTAAACACACCCAGGGATGGGGACTCCACATTAGATATTCTGTATCTCCCCCCCAAAAAAATCTGCTTGCTGTAACCTTATTTCTGATATTTCCTTCAGCTAATCACAGTGGAAAACTAAATGATGCCAATAGAATAGAATCATCATAGAATCATAGAATGGTCTAGGTTGGAAGAGACCTCAAAGATCATCCAGTTCCAACCCCCCACCATAGGCAGGGACACCTCCCACTAGATCAGGATGCTCAAGACCTCATTGAGCCTGGCCTTGAACACATCCAGGGAGGGAGCAGACACAACCTCCCTCGGCAACCCGTTCCAGTGCCTCACCACCCTCACTGTGAAGAATTTCTTCCTAACATCCCGTTCAAATTTCCCCTCTGCCAATTTGAATCATAGAATCAGTCAGGGTTGGAAGGGACCACAAGGATCATCTATTTCCAACCCCCCTGCCATGCCCAGGGACATCCTACCCTAGGTCAGGCTGGCCAGAGTTTCATCCAGTCTGGCCTTAAACACCTGTGCTGCAGTTTCCATCCCTTGCCCTTTGTGCTGGTTTGAGCTAATTGGAGAATTAGAGTGAGGAATTAGACTATTGGCTGAGAAAGGAAAACACAAACCCGCTAAGGGAAATGGATGTGGGTGCCACTAAACACAGCTTGTTGCAAAGCTCCCTGTGCACCCCTCTGCCACACAACAGCACCCCTGACCAGGAGAATGTAGGCAGCAAGGATTATTTTGACAGTCATCCACTATCAAGTAAATGCCTACAGTCTTGCCACCGTTGTTAGGAGCAGTTGGATATGCCCCTGATGGGTGGCATCATCACAACCTCTAACCCTTGTTGGAATGTGGCTGATGCAACACAGGAGTAAAATCCACTACGACCCCACAGGTGGCCTGAGTTAAAGCAACACAGGCACTCCTGTGCATCTCTGGTGCACCTACCACACTGGCATTTGGAGATGATGCTTTTTTTTTTGTTTGTTTTCCCATTTACTTGCTGTGTTCTGGCTTATTAAACTTTCTTTCTCAAGGGTCTCTAGTGGAACTTTTGCCACTGTAATGGGTTTGCAGTTACCTGCCCCTCCCCCCCACCTTTTGTAAACCCCGGCTAGAACTCAGAAAACCCTGGAAGTTAATAAATGAAGCCTTATATTTAGAGCAATGCACAATATACAAGCAAATATTTACAGGACATTACAGATATTTACAGATATATACAGTGAAAAGGCAATACAGACACCACAGCCCTCCCAGAGACCAAAATCCCCAAGAGAGGGTAACCGAACCCCCCCCACCACCTTTCCCCCCTTCCCCAGCCTTATCTCACCACCTGTTGATGCTGCAGATAAGCTGAAGATCAGTCAGAAAGATTGTTAATAGGAAGGAGTTAGTAGTTTTACACTGAATTAGCCAAAAGACAGAGAGACAAAAGGAGAAAGCAGCCACAGTGCCGAACAGACAGAAGCCCTCTGCTAATCTGGTTGTTTTGAGAACAGTTCTTAAAACAACTTTTTTTTTTCTTCTCAGCAAAACTCAGTGAAGTGACACACTGTGTTTAACTCTCTCTCAGCCAATAGTCTAATTTCTCACTCAAATCCCCCAATTAGCTCAAACCAACACAGCCATGCACACCTCAAATGCAACCTTTCCTAAAAATCGAAGCTGCTGTGACTTCAGTTCGGAATCAGGAGCTCTCTTGATTAGAATTTCTTCCTTTACATCAGTGAAAAACTTCATGCAATGTGCCATTCTGCCCTCAAGTCTTTGACATGGCTTTTCCTTGGGACATTTGATGACTATTTGAGCCTGTTCGAATGCTCTGCTTTATGTCTGACTCACTATGTTCTCCTGTTGGTTCCTTCAGAAGTGCTCACTGCCTGTACTGAACTTCTTGGCTGCTTAAATAGTTCTGGTCCTTCTACCTGTCCTGCATGCTGGAAATGGCTCAATCATGGATGACAAATTTCCTCTTTCTACAATAACGAAAGCTGCTTGTTTGATTTCCTACTTTGATGTGAGTTTGGAGTACCAACATTGCTTCTCATATTTCATCCTGTCTTATATTTCTCACCATTGCTCCTTATTTCTCTTAGATTTCATACTCTAAGACAGGTTATTTGATTAAACTCTTCCTCCTCACAGTGAAACCTAAGATGCATATGTAAAAGCACAGCTCTTAATATCCACAGATTGAAGTATAACCATAATAATATATCACTGAACAATGGCCAAGATGCTAAACATTTGGCACCCTACTACAACAGGGCAGTAAAATGTTGTGGTTTGGCGAAAATTAACCCAGGCATAGAGCTTGTAGAGTGTAGGCTGAAGTAGCCTTTAAAAGAACTATTGGTATAGCATTAGTTGGGTAGTAAATCCAGGCTGGGCAGTGCCTGGCTGGAGAGCAGCCCTGAGGAGAGGGATTTGGGGGTGCTGGGGGAGGCGAAGCTGAAGATGAGGCAGCAGTGTGCACTTGCAGGGCAGAAAGGCAAACAGAGGCTGGGCTGCAGCAGGAGCAGTGTGGGCAGCAGGGCCAGGGAGGTGATTCTGCCCCTCTGCTGTGCTCTGCTGAGAGCCCACCTGGAGTAGTGCATCCAGTGCTGGAACCCCTGGGACAAGAGGGATGTGGAGATGCTGGAGGTGTGCAGAGCAGGGCCCCGAGGATGCTGAGAGGGCTGCAGCAGCTCTGCTGTGAGCACAGCCTGAAAGAGTTGGGGCTGTGCAGGCTGCAGAAGAGGAGGCTCCCAGGGGACCTTCTGGGGGCCTTCCAGGATCTGAAGGGGGCTACAGAAAAGCTGAGGAGGGACTTTTTAGGCTCTCAGGTAGTGAGAGAACCAGGGGGAATGGAGCAAAGCTGAAGGTGGCAAGATTCAGATTGGAAGTGAGGAGGAAGTTGTTGAGCATGAGAGTGGTGAGAGGCTGGAATGGGTTGCCCCTGCAGGGAGGTGGTTGAGGCTACATCCCTGGAGGTGTTTTTGGCCAGGCTGGCAGAGGATGTGGGCAGCCTGCTCTAGGGTAGGGTGTCCCTGGGCATGGCAGGGGGCTTGGAACTAGATGATCCTTGTGGTGCCTTCCAACCCTGACTGATTCTATAATTCTGACTCTATGATCCTGGACTGGATGAGCTATGAAGGTCCCTTCCAGCCCCTGACATTCTGTGATTCTTCTGGTTGCCAGGAAGAACAGCCAAGGGAAGAGGAAAAAGTAGCCTCATAATCAATGTCCTTCTGACACACGAAGAAAAAGCCAGGTCCATCATATGACTTTCAGAAGGACAGGCAGTTCCTATCTTCTTTTATTAACCTTTCTCAAAGATTAATACCACTTGATAAACTTCCCATTTAAAAAAATCCTTTTTTAAAATTTATTTTTTTTTCCTGTGGACAGGAGATCAGTTTCTTCCACACTGCCAAAAAAAAACAACCCCAAAAACCCCAAAAATCTCACAGGTTGGTCAGTGCAAAATGCTGGTAATAAATTTCATCTGCTATGCAAAGAGGCTTTCACATCTGCTACTTAAAGAAACACTAAAACATCCCCGACTGAAGAGAAACTGGAGGTAAGCAAACCCCACACCTGCCAGGATCGATTTCTAGCTGCTAATCAGAGTGGGCTGAGCTGTTGTACAGCTTGGAATTTTACACTGCATGAGCACACAGATGCCATGGATTCCTCCTGACAAGTTGAGAGCAATGCCTCTGATAACAACCAGTTTAACTTCTCTCCTTGATGAGAGAATAATTAAGGCAGGCTTGTATCTGCCTCAGAAGCTTCCACTTGCTTTCATCTCTTTCCTGATGAGGGAGATGCTATGCCTGGCTATAAAAATCATGCATGTCTATAGATATCTCCACTGGAGATAGAAGTGTTTCAGTCCAAAGAAAAAGGATGTTTCGATTTCAGAGCCACTCCTTACACCAACAGGTTCACTTATTCACCCTTTCAATGGAGTCCTTCCCATGGAAGAGTTAGGGGATGATTTCCTGCCCAGAAAGAATCACAGAATCATTTTGGTTGGAAAATGTCTTTAAGACAAATGTCTTTAAGATCATCAATTCCCAGGCTCACAGGATCTTAGGGGTTGGAAGGGACCCAAGAAGATCATTGAGTCCAATCCCCCTGCCAGAGCAGGACCAGACAATCTAGCTCAGGTCACACAGGAACACATCCAGACAGGCTCCAGAGAAGGAGACTCCACAACCTCTCTGGGCAGCCTGTGCCAGTGCTCTGGGACCCTTCCAGGCAAGAAGTTGCCTCTTGTGTTGAGCTGCAACCTCCTGTGCTGCAAATGTCTCTAGCTCTACCAAAGCTGGGGCTAAACCATGTCCCTCAGCACCACATCTCTGCCTCTTTGAGACATCTCCAGTGATGGGGATCCAACCACTTCCCTTGGCAGACTGTTCCAGTGTTTGAGAACCCTTTCAGCCAAGAAATTTCTTCTCATGGCAAACCTAAACCTCCCCTGGTGCAACTTGAGCCTGGTGAGGGGCCTGGAGCACAACTATATGAGGAGTGACTGAGGGAGCCTGGGGAAGAGGAGACTCAGGGCAGATCTCATTGCTCTCTACAACTGAGAAGTCGTAGCCAGGCAGGGGTTGGTCTTTTCTTCCAGGCAACAAGGGACAGAACAACAGGACACAGCCTCCAGCTGTGCCATAGCAGGTTCAGGAAGAAGTAATGGGTTTAAGCTGGCAGAGGGGAGATTTAAACAGGATGTTAGGAGGAAGTTCTTTGCAGTGAGGGTGGTGAGACACTGGCACAGGTTGCCCAGGGAGGTTGTGGCTGCTCCCTCCCTGGACGTGTTCAAGGCCAGGCTGGATGAGTCCTTGAGTGACCTGATCTAGTGGGAGGTGTCCCTGCTTATGGCACAGGGGGGTTGGAACTGGATGAGCTTTGAGGTCTCTTCCAACCTAAACCTTCTATGATTCTATGATTCTAACGTTGTTCACAGCAAGAGTGATTGGCATTGGAATGGGCTGCCTGGGGAGGTGGTGGAGTCCTCATCTCTGAAGGTGTTTAAAAGGAGGCTGGATGAGGCTCTTAGTGCCATGGGTTAGTTAATTAGAAGGGTTAGGTGACAGCATCAGAGAATCAGAGAATCACAGAATCATAGAATCACAGAATCACTGAATCACAGAATCATAGAATCACAGAATCATAGAATTATATAATCACAGAATCAGAGAATCAAAGAATCATAGAATCACAGAATCATAGAATCACAGAATCACAGAATCATAGAATCACAGAATCATAGAATCATAGAATTATATAATCACAGAATCAGAGAATCAAAGAATCATAGAATCACAGAATCATAGAATCACAGAATCACAGAATCATAGAATCACAGAATCATAGAATCATAGAATTATATAATCACAGAATCAGAGAATCAAAGAATCATAGAATCACAGAATCATAGAATCACAGAATCACAGAATCATAGAATCACAGAATCATAGAATCATAGAATTATATAATCACAGAATCAGAGAATCAAAGAATCATAGAATCACAGAATCATAGAATCACAGAATCACAGAATCATAGAATCACAGAATCATAGAATCATAGAATTATATAATCACAGAATCAGAGAATCAAAGAATCATAGAATCACAGAATCATAGAATCACAGAATCACAGAATCATAGAATCACAGAATCATAGAATCATAGAATTATATAATCACAGAATCAGAGAATCAAAGAATCATAGAATCACAGAATCATAGAATCACAGAATCACAGAATCATAGAATCACAGAATCATAGAATCATAGAATTATATAATCACAGAATCACAGAATCACAGAACCATAGAATCATAGAGTCATAGAATCACAGACTCATAGAATCACAGACTCATAGAATCATAGATAGATTGGACTCAATGATCTCAGAGGTGTTTTCCAACCTGGTTAAATCTGTGACTCTGTAATTCTGTGGTTTCCTGTTGTCCTGTCACCCAGGTACCAACACCAGTGATGCTGCGTGTCATGACAGTGTACTCGGACTCGCAATCCAAACATCCAACCAGGAGTAGCTAAAATCACAGCAAGAGTGATTGGCATTGGAATGGGCTGCCTGGGGAGGTGGTGGAGTCCTCATCTCTGAAAGTGTTTAAAAGGAGGCTGGATGAGGCTCTTAGTGCCAAGAGTTAGTTAATTAGAAGGGTTAGGTGATAGCATCAGAGAATCAGAGAATCACAGAATCATAGAATCACAGAATCATAGAATCATAGAATTATATAATCACAGAATCACAGAATCACAGAATCACAGAACCATAGAATCATAGAGTCATAGAATCACAGAATCATAGAATCACAGACTCATAGAATCATAGATAGATTGGACTCAATGATCTCAGAGGTGTTTTCCAACCTGGTTAAATCTGTGACTCTGTAATTCTGTGGTTTCCTGTTGTCCTGTCACCCAGGTACCAACACCAGTGATGCTGCGTGTCATGACAGTGTACTCGGACTCGCAATCCAAACATCCAACCAGGAGTAGCTAAAATCACAGCAAGAGTGATTGGCATTGGAATGGGCTGCCTGGGGAGGTGGTGGAGTCCTCATCTCTGAAAGTGTTTAAAAGGAGGCTGGATGAGGCTCTTAGTGCCAAGAGTTAGTTAATTAGAAGGGTTAGGTGATAGCATCAGAGAATCAGAGAATCAGAGAATCATAGAATCACAGAATCATAGAATCATAGAATTATATAATCACAGAATCATAGAATCACAGAATCATAGAATCACAGAATCATACAATCATAGAATTATATAATCACAGAATCACAGAATCACAGAATCACAGAACCATAGAATCATAGAGTCATAGAATCACAGAATCATAGAATCACAGACTCATAGAATCATAGATAGATTGGACTCAATGATCTCAGAGGTGTTTTCCAACCTGGTTAAATCTGTGACTCTGTAATTCTGTGGTTTCCTGTTGTCCTGTCACCCAGGTACCAACACCAGTGATGCTGCGTGTCATGACAGTGTACTCGGACTTGCAATCCAAACATCCAACCAGGAGCAGCTAAAATCCATAATTTAGGTAAGCAGTTCATTAAAACGGTACCGAGAACTCTTGACTGTGCTCTTAAGTTTTTTTTAGCTCACACAGAGTGCTGTGTGACTGGGTTGTATGAGCTAGTAGCCTGAAATAGAAACTAAGAGTTTGTAGGAGTCATTTTATTTTGGGCGAGCGTGCCACATGAATCACAGAGCACAGCAGCATGACCAAGACTGGAGAAGAGAGTCCCCAGCTCAGCAGGTGTTATTCACTAGGGGGAAAAAAAAAAACCCAACAACAAACCCTTTAAAGCATTCCTCAGTGATTAAAAAGGGAGGCAATTGGATTTTGTCTCTTTTACACAGGCCATAAATAAGCGTGGTTAAAAGTTAATTATCTTGCAAAATAAAACCGAACCATGGTTAACTGGAAAATATTGGGAAATCACTAGAAATAATGTTCTGGGTTTTGGTTTTGGTTGGTTTTTTGGTGTGGTTTTTTTTTTTTTTTTTTTTTTTTTTTTTTTTTTTTGGGGAGAAACAAAGACACTTCTCATT
>VWZI01009224.1:66556-77969 GCA_013396835.1 Psilopogon haemacephalus
TCATTTATAGAAAATCCTCCAGGTTTTTTTTTTTCTTGTCTTGGTTTTTTTTTTTCCTCAGTTGTGCAAAAACATGGAAATCATTTGCTATTGCATGATGAACCCTAGGAGGTCAGTCACAGAACCAGCACTGCACTGGCTTTATGCCTACAGCATTCATTCTCTGCTGCAACCAAGTTCTCTGTTTCCAATCTCTATCATTTCACCCAGGGGGGATCTGCTGCAACCCAAGTTCTCTGTTACCAACCTCTATCATTTCACTCATGGGGATCTGCTGCAACCAAATTCTCTGTTACCAACCTCTATCATTTCACCCAGGGGGATCTGCTGTAACCCAAGTTCTCTGTTACCAACCTCTATCATTTCACTCATGGGGATCTGCTGCAACCACATTCTCTGTTACCAACCTCTATCATTTCACCCAGGAGGATCTGCTGCAACCAAGTTCTCTGTTACCAACCTCTATCATTTCCCCCAGGGGGATCTGCTGCAACCAAGTTCTCTGTTACCAACCTCTATCATTTCACCCATGGGGATCTGCTGCAAACAAGTTCTCTGTTATCAACGTCTAACATTTCACTCATGGGGATCTGCTGTAACCAAGTTGTCTGTTACCAACCTCTATCATTTCACCCAGGAGGATCTGCTGCAACCAAGTTCTCTGTTACCAACCTGTATCATTTCACCCATGTTTCCATGTGAACAATGCAGCCTACAGATCACAAGAAGGTTCTACAACTGCTTCCACCTATGGATTTTGTAAGCTTCAGAGATGGACTCCTGCTGCCTGAAGGCAGAGATGGCTTTTGGATGAAAGCAATCTTGAAAACAAAGGCAATGCTCATTCAACTCTTTTAACAGCCTATCTGCTTCAGGGACAGGTGCGGAAGAGGCTCAAAAGGTCACAAAGCAGCACTTAGAAAAGGTGAGGTAGAGAATGAAGGTAATTCCATTTCATTTCTGCGTTAATCTAGAAACCAGAAAATTAAACTGACACAGATCCCAGTGGACTACCACTACCCAGTAGCTAATGGAAGTCCAAAAAACCCAGCACAAAGAGCCCACCAATGACCTGAAAGTTTTATCCTGAAAGATTTTGCCCTCCCTTTGTCTCAAAGACACATGCACCTCCAAGGTGAGGAGGGAGGGAGGTTGTGGCTGCTCCCTCCCTGGATGTGTTCAAGGCCAGGCTGGATGAGGTCTTGAGTGACCTGATCTAGTGGGAGGTGTCCCTGCCTATGGCACAGAGGGGTTGGAACTGGATGATCTTTGAGGTTTCTTCCAACCTATATCATTTTATGATTCTATGATTCTATGAGATGGACTCAACCAGGCGTGGCTGCAGCAGGGACTCAGAAGAAGCAGAGGCAGAGAGTTGAAGCTTTCCCTGCTCTTCATTGCAGATAATTGGACTTGTGGGGTTTTTTTAGCTATTGTCAATACGTTCATGATGTTTACTAGGAATTAAGAGCATCTGCTGCCCACGCAGGGAAGAAAGGCCAGAGATGGAAATTAAGGATAAAATGAGCAGATGAAACACTAGGACACGGAGGCAGCCCACAGCTTTAATTTCAAATAAAGTCTTCTGATATGAAGAGCTTGAATTGAAGTCATCTGTGGTCTTCTTAATGCTCCTTGAGAACACAGGATTGCTGTCTTCTAAATACTATTTCTTACCTAGCTCAGAATCAGCTACAAGTTAAAACACAAGAAGAGAAGCTGACCAGTCTGTAAGAGGGAATGCAGGGCTGTGTGCATTTTTACATCACAGGAGGTTTAGATTAGGAAAAAAAAAAATCATTCCTGCAAGAGTGGTCAAGCATTGGAGCAGACTGCCCAGGGAGGTGGCAGTCACCATCTCTGGAGGTGTTCAAAAAAGCACATGGCACTTTGGGACACAGTTTAATGACCATGGTGGTGTTGGGTTGACACGTTGGGCTTGAGGACCTCAGAGGTTTTTTGCAACCTTAATGGTCCTGTAAGATATTTAACAAACTCCTGCAAGCCTTGTGGACAAAGAGACCATAAAACAAGCAGAAATGCTGCTCCTAACTAGGTCTAACTAGGTCTAACTGAGTCTTAAGTTACACCAGAGGAGGTTTAGACGAGGAAAAAAAAATCATTTCTGCAAGAGTGGTCAAGCATTGGAGCAGACTGCCCAGGGAGGTGGCAGTCACCATCTCTGGAGGTGTTCAAAAAAGCACATGGCACTTTGGGACACAGTTTAATGACCATGGTGGTGTTGGGTTGACACGTTGGGCTTGAGGACCTCAGAGGTTTTTTGCAACCTTAATGGTCCTGTAAGATATTTAACAAACTCCTGCAAGCCTTGTGGACAAAGAGACCATAAAACAAGCAGAAATGCTGCTCCTAACTAGGTCTAACTAGGTCTAACTGAGTCTTAAGTTACACCAGAGGAGGTTTAGACGAGGAAAAAAAAATCATTTCTGCAAGAGTGGTCAAGCATTGGAGCAGACTGCCCAGGGAGGTGGCAGAGTCACCATCTCTGGAGGTGTTCAAAAAAGCACATGGCACTTCGGGACACAGTTTAATGACCATGGTGGTGTTGGGTTGACACGTAGGGCTTGAGGACCTCAGAGGTTTTTTGCAACCTCAATGATCTTGTAAGATATTTAACAAGCTCCTGCAAGCCTTTTGGACAAAGAGACCATAAAAGAGAAGCAGAAATGCTGCTTCTAACTAGGTCTAACTAGGTCTAATTGGGTCTTAAGTTACACCAGAGGAGGTTTAGATTAGGAAAAAAAAATCATTCCTGCAAGAGTGGCCAAGCATTGGAGCAGATTGCCCAGGGAGGTGGCAGAGTCACCATCTCTGGAGGTGTTCAAAAAAGCACATGGCACTTTGGGACACAGTTTAATGACCATGGTGGTGTTGGGTTGACACGTTGGACTTGATGACCTCAGAGGTTTTTTGCAACCTTAATGATGCTGTAAGGTATTTTTTTTTAAACTTATGGACAAGGAGACCACAAAACAGAAGCAGAAATGCTGCTGTTAGGTTTCACCTGCTCCAAATTACTATCCAGCCCTGTACTGCTATTGATTTTGCTTGCACCATGTCCAACTGTAACCACCATAAACCACTGCCTAACACAGGCCTTCCACCAGCCAAATGTTCCCAGAAGATAACTGTGATTATTTTGGCTGTCTGCAGAAATCTTTATGTTTGCGGGAGATGAAATTGATAGATAGATATAGGCTTTAGAAAACTCTTCAGAAAACAAACAAACAAAAAAAAAACAACAGAAAACCACATTATTGCAAGAAAAAATGGTAAGGCACTGTCTTCACAAAACATTATTTTTAGCTGATTCAGATTTGGTGCTGCAACGGTTCGTGCCGAGGAACAAAAAAAAACCTCCTTTGTTTCACTTTTAGTGGGGGGAAAAAAAAAAGTTTGAAGGAGGAATAAGGCAACTGGATTTAACTTGTAAATGTTCACTGATCATCAAATGGTGAAGCTCTTCCACAAAAACAATTATATCCCCCCGCCCCAATTTAACATATTAATAGAATTCTCCAACTTTTCTCTACCTTTACAGGATATAAAGGCTGATTAAATTAACTGGAGGGTCCTATAATGTGAATTTTCACAGCTCTTTATTAAACTTCACACGTGTGGCTGGAGAGCAGCTCTGAGGAACATGACCTGGGGGTCTGGGTTGATAAGAAGCTCAATATGAGCTGACAGTGTGCACAAGCAGCCCAGACAGCAACTGTGTGCAGGGCTGCAGCAAGAGAAGTGTTGCCAGCAGGGCAAGGGAGGGGATTGTGCCCCTTTACTCTGCTCTCCTCACACCCCACCTGGAGTACTGTGTGCAGTTCTGGAGCCCCCAGCACAAGGAGAACATGCAACTGCTGGAGCCAGTCCAGAGGAGTGCCACAAAGATGGTCAGAGGGCTGCAGCAGCTCTGCTATGAGGACAGGCTGAAGGAGTTGGGACTTTTCAGCCTGGAGAAGAGAAGGCTTCCAGGAGACCTTAGAGCAACCTTCCAGTATCTGAAGGTGGCTACAGGAGGGCTGGGAAGGGACTATAGACAAGGTCTTGTAACAACAGGATGAGGAGGAATGGGTTTAAACTGGCAGAGGGGAGATTTAAACTGGATGTTAGGAGGAAGTTCTTTACAGTGAGAGTGGTGAGACACTGGAACAGGTTGCCCAGGGAGGTTGTGGCTGCTCCCTCCCTGGAAGCGTTCAAGGCCAGGCTCGATGAATCCTTGTGTGACCTGTTCTAGTGGGAGGTGTCCCTGCCTATGGTAGGGATTTGGAACTGGCTGATCTTTGAGGTTCCTTCCAACCTAAACCATTCTAGGATTCTATGTCAATGCTCCCTACTGAAAGCAAACAAACAGCTTTCTGCCATGGTTCTGCAGAGCTTGCTGGATGTTGCATTTCCCCTCTTTTGAAAACTGCTTGGATTGAGTAATTCCATTCCTCAAGAAACAGCCCAGAGGACTAACAGTTAAACCCAAGAAGCTTTACTAAACAGAATAATAAGCATTAATAAATGAGCTGCCATGCGATGGCTTTGATAGATGCATTGAATACATCTGAGCTGATTTATCAGCCAAGTGCCCTTGTGTGGTGGGTATGGGAATTATCTGTCATTAACCTTATGCTACAAATGAAGGTGCCTGGTTATGGAAGTTAAATGACTTCCCAAGGTCGCATCTGAAGCTGGCAATACAGCTCAGGCACCTACTGACTTCCAATCATTAGAGATAATTTTTTTTTTTTTTTAATTTAAAAAATTTAAGGGATTGATGAGGTAAAGGATCACGACCTGGAAAGGCACCATCGCTTCTCTAACATCAGTTGCAGAGGCCAAAGAAGTGAGAGAGATGATTCATAGAATCATGGAATGGTTTAGGTTGGAAGGGACCCCAAAGCTCAGCCAGTTCCAACCCCCCTGTGCCATAGGCAGGGACACCTCCCACTGGAACAAGTCACTCTAGGACTCATCCAGCCTGGTCCTGAACACCTCCAGGGAGGTTGTGGAGCACAGAAGNTCTCCCCAGCTCTCCTGCAGCCCCCTTCAGATATTGGAAGGCTACTATAAGGTCTCCTGGAAGTCTTCTCTTCTCCAGGCTGCACAGCCCCAACTCTCTCAGCCTGTCCTCACAGCAGAGCTGCTGCAGCCCTCTGACCATCTTCGTGGCCTCCTCTGGACTCACTCCACCAGTTCCATGTCCTGCTTGTGTCGGGGGCTCCAGAACTTGCCACAGTACTCCAGATGGGGTCTGACAAGAGCAGAGAGCAGATTGATGGAATTTGATTTGAACAGAAGTCGCCAGCAGTGTGAGGCTGGATTGATACCACCTAAACTCTGCCTTATTATATTATTATTTTTTTCCCCTTAAGCATCTCCATGACAATATGAGTCATTTTGGAGGATTTACATCATAGTTAAGCTGGGTCTCACTCTTGAGATGCTCTGCCTTCTTGGACTCTGCAGGGAGCCTGAGACATGAAAGTATCTAAACATGCATACCACAAATAAAGGATCTCAAGTTCAATGTGGGGGGGTCTCTGTACAACTACCTGAAAGGAGGTTGTAGCCAGGCAAGGGTTGGTCTCTTCACCCAAGCACCCAGTGACAGAACAAGAGGACACAGCCTCAAACTACACCATGACAGATTTAGGCTGGACATTAGGAAGTTCTACACAGAAAGAGACTGGAATGATGTTTCTATGATTCTATGAATGGGCTGCCCAGGGAGGTGGTGGAGACTGGATAAGGGACTTAGTGCCATGGGTTAGTTAATTAGAAGGGTTAGGTGGTAGCTTGGACTTGATGATCTTAGAGGTCTTTCCCATCCTGCTTAATTCCGTGACACCTCACTGCTGAGGTTCCAACATAATCCATAGACAGAACTGGTTGAAAGTGAATCATAGAATCTCACAATGTTAGGAGTCAGAAAGGACCTCCAGTCCTTTCTGACTGGAGATCATCCAGTGCAAGCCCCCTGCCAAAGCAGGATCACTAAGTGCAGGTCACACAGAAATGCATCCAGACAGGTCCTGAAAGTTTCCAGAGAAAGAGACTCCACAACCTCTCTGGGCATCCTGCTCCAGGGCTCCAGTACCCTCACAACCAGGAAGCTTCTCCTCATGTTGAAGTGGAACTCCCTTTGTTCCAGCTTATCCCTTCTTGCCCTATTATCAGACACCACTAAAAAGAGCCTGGCACCTTCATCTTGACACCCACCCCTCAGATATTTATAGACATTGATCAGATCCCTTCTCAGCTCCAGGCTAAACAGCCCCAGGGCTCTCAGCCTTTTCTTCATAGGCTGCCTAGAGAAATGAATATTCATCTTTGCTGTTATTCTCCAGCAAGGCACACCACAAGCCAAGAGAAAAGCAAAAAGGCACAACGCTGTGGTAAGAGGTGGGGGAGGGCAAACACATAATGAAAAAAAAAATGCTCTTAAGAGAAGATTTAAGGGTTCTGCAATTTGGACTATAAAAGAAAGTGAACTTCCACGAGCCTCACTTGCAGCACCTCTTTTTGAAAGTGTATTGACTATGCAAAGAGAAATTGCCATTTCTATTCATCAACTATGAAGAAATGCCTTTTTGTAATTTTTTTTCTCTCCCTCAGATGGTTAAAATGTAGCTATTGCATAAAGAAGTATTAAAACATAGGTTATTTTTCCTGACCTTTTGATAGACTTTCTATTGAGCTTGGCAAGACAGCCCAGAAATTCAGATTCTGACTTTAAAATTAACGATTAATATTATGGAGTTTTCACAGTATTGGATTTGCAGTGCCAAATGCCTTTAACATAAGCAAGTGCAACTCCACATACTTCAGCGGAACTGTGTTTGCATATATTAGCAAGCAATCCTGGCCCCATGCCTAGGAAAGGATCTTACATTTCATAGTCACTTGATCATGCCTCATCTTCAAAGTACTTTTTACTATCTGCAAGATATTTGACCCACACAACCATAGGAGCCCATCTGCTAGAACACCATTGGGCATCATTAGGGAAAAATGAAGAAGCTTCTTTCTAAGTGCAAAAACCTAACGTGCAAGGGGCACCAATCTACTCCAAATGCTTCTTTCCTTGTGCAGTATGAAGAAGCTGAAAGTTGAGTTCCAAAATTCCTCTTGAACTTGAAATTAATTTCTTCAAGACAGTTTATTACCCAAACCAGAAAAATTCCTGACAATAGAAGAGTAGGCTCTATCGAGAAGAGCTAAGCCTTGGAAAAGGACACAGATTACTGCCCAATGTCAGAGAATAGAATCATAGAATCAGTCGGGATTGGAAGGGACCACAAGAATCAGCCAGTTCCAACCCCCCTGCCATGCCCAGGGACACCCTACACTAGATCAGGCTGCCCACAGCCTCTGCCAGCCTGGCCAAAAACACCTCCAGAGATGTGGCCCCAACCACCCCCCTGGGCAACTCTCATGGTGAAGAACTTCCTCCTCACGTCCAATCTGAATCTCCTCACCTCCAGCTTTGTTCCATTCCCCCTAGTCCTATCACTACCTGAGAGCCTAAAAAGTCCCTCCCCAGAGACTCACAAGGATCTGCTTCTAGTAGTATGGAACAACATAAATGGAATAAAAATATTAGTCAAGATATTTCATGTCCATCAGAGTGGCGAGGCACTGGAGAAGGTTGACCAGAGACAGCTGTGGAGGTGCCAACCCTGAAAATGTTCAAAGCCAGCTTGGATGAGACCTTGAACAATCTGTTGTTGTTGAAGGTGCCCCCCCATGGCAGGGGAGGGTGGAACTGGATGATCTCCTTGGCTGCCTTCCAACTCCTAACATCCTGTGATCTTGTGAGGTCTTTAAGGTCCCTTCCAACCAAAGTCATTCTATCATTCCATGACCTATTGTTACTATAATTGTTTTATTGGTGGGGTATCTAAAGATAATGACATAACATCCAAAATCAGGATCCAAACTCTGGTTTGGTCTAAGTTCCAAGCCTCATGTAATGTTAGGCTTGCAAAGTTAAAGAACTGTAACCTCTCTTTCGTTGGGTTTCTTCCAGCTAAATGACAGTGCAAGGCCAGACGTAAATTTATGGGTTTTTTAAAACCATAGCCTTTCAAAGGTATTTTTCTTTCTCTTGTGTCTGTACCTTTTAGTAACTCTCTAAAAAAAAAAAAGATCCCTTGGTTACATTTAGCTTTACAATAATGCTATTCAACCTGTAACTGCCATGACTGGTTGCAAATGGGGAGTGCTGTAATGCTAACCACACGTTCAGCGCCGCCTCTCAGCGATAATGCCACCAGCTGACAGCCACTACAATACCACACTGGAACTTGTGGAGGGGTTTTCTCTTTGGTCATTTTTTCTCTTTAGATACTTGCTGGCTATTTATTTTTTCATTGCCACAGCTCCAGTCAACAGGCAGCAGTAACAAATCTTTGTATAAATCGGCGCAGACAAACAGTAATAAACGTTATGGTATTCAGCGGTGTAGTGAATCCATCCACAGAGTTTAAACCCCAGGACCTACCTTTAGGTGCCTTCAAGTTAAGTACCATCGCAAACATCTGTCTCCCAGAGTCTGAGCGAGGTACTTTGACTCCCATGGGAGGAGTGAGATGCCCCAGAACACTACCTTCCTCCCACTACAAATACTTCCTCATCCACACAGCAATCTCTCTAGCTTCAGTCAGCCATAACCAAGAAACCCAAAGCCCTTACTCCTTGCTCAGGGGCTGGAGAATCTGGATGATGCCTGTTTCAAGAACTACACCTTTGAGTGGCTTCTGTTCAACACCTGTCAAATCAGTAATTCCCTAAAAGCATTTTCCTCTGCTAAAAGACTGCAAGGCATGGCTAGAGAGAAAGGATGCTGCAAAGGGGCTGCACGAAATAACACCAGTACAGAACAGTGAATGATGCCACACAATAGTACCAAACAGATCACTGAGTTCTCTTTGCCTTCAGGAAATACAAGCATTTCTCATAGCTGCTGATCTGTTAAAAGGCAAACTGTGAGAACATTATCATTATTTTATTAGAAGGCCATTCCTAGAGCATCCAAGTGCCAATCGCTGTGTTTTATACTCCTCGTGGCAGAACAGAGCTATTTCATCTCCGGAGACTTGAAATTACCACTTGTTGTCTTTACACAGTGCATCTCCTCGGAAAGACATCATACATATTTCTCTGTATGACTTTTCAAGAGTAAATATGGTCTTAAGGCTATGCTTTCTCTATGTGGCCTTGTCCCTGTTTGAGTTCAGACTGACAAGCTTTTAGATCTAGAGCTGCCTTTGGCCAGCACCAGATACTACTGTATTACAATGCTTTGTGAAGCACCTGTTTGGCTTCTTACTTGACAGAAACTAAGTTCTATCCTAAAAGTGAGATGAAATGAACTTCTTTTTGCTCACGACATTTCACAAAACACTGGAAATACCATTTTACAACATGGGTAGTTGCTTCAGTGAACTACTCAAATGCAGCACCATGATCCCCTCTGCCGCGCATCCAGACATCTGCTGGGCAATCAGCAGGATGAAGTTGACCAAAACTCTTGAAGCCTCTACTGCAGAAGCACCATCTTAAACATTTGAGCCAGCATACAATGTTCCCTGCCTCTCCTGCAGAGGCAAGATGGAAAACTCACTGTGTCAGGAAGGTCACTTACCTCAACTAACTTGTTGGCGTGTTCACGGAAGACCTGAGCGTACTCCTTCACCTCTTTCTCATTACCGCTTTTTGCAGCCTCGATGAGAACCAGTAATGGGACATTGGTCTCCAGGAACGAGTCGGAGATGTGATCCATTACTGCCTTCCGTAGCTGTGGCAAAAGAAAACAGAGCAGTAAATAAAAGCAGAATTATCAACCCACATCCCCGCTGGCTGCTTACACTTGAGCGCTGATCTGTTGCATCTCTCCGCACTGAGGGAGTTTGGCTTTTCTTTCCTTTTCTTTTCTTTCTGCCTTTCTTTCCACCAAGGTTTTTCATGTTTGCAGCAAGCATACAAATAGGAAACACTTCAGGGCCTTCGCTCTGCCAAACCCTCCTGAGATTCCTGCTGACACATACCTAGTTCTACTGGACTGGAAGGATCTATATAGGACAGTAGTGATTACGCGCACAATACACTGCAAATTGATGAGAATTGAAAGCTCCATGCTACTTTAAAAAACAGTCCAGCTCACTTAGAAGCCAAATATGGATTAAGGAGCTTAACTTCAAACAACCATTAAAAATATTAGCCTGAACACTTCTAAGCCTGATCTGAATCTTACAGCTGAACAGTATCCCATGCAGTAATGAGTATTTGATTTAGCACGTGCCTTGTGCTTTGTGCTCTCTTCCAAATACCTCCAACAAGTATGATCAGAATCATAGAATGGTTTAGGTTGGAAGGGACACATCTAGCTCCACACCCAGAAACCTTCCACCAGAACATGTTGCTCAAGGCCTCATCCAACCCAGCCTTCAGTGAGGAGGCATCAACAACCTCCTAGGGCAACCTGTTCCAGTGTCTCACCACTCTCATACTGGGTTGATCCTATCATGCAGGGCTGGAAGGACGAGAGCACACCTATGTGATGTATAAAGTTGAACCCTTTATTAGCAACAGGATAGTTCTTTTATAGTGTTTTCTTATCAGACTAAAACAGCGTGCTTAAATTCTGATTGGTAACATGAGCTCTGCAGATGCTGTCCATGCTAATTAGAAGCGTACTAATTGGCTGGCATAATTAAGCACAGCCCCATTCATTAATATGCATGATAACCTGTTATTCTCTAACCAGATGTTTCACTATCCCTTATACCCTTGTGGGAGGCAGCTGCCACGTTATGAGAATCAAAGACCTGTATTAGATTGTTTTCCTCAACGTGTGAACCAAAGCCAGACTCCTCATTATTTTGCATTCCCTCACCCTCACTGCCAAGAATTTCTTCCTAATCTCCAGTCTCAACCTCCTCTCTTGCAGCTCAAAGCCACTGCCCCGTGTCCTATCACAACCAGCCCTCGTAAAAAGCCCCCTCCCCAGCTTTCTCCTAGTCCACTTCAAGTACTGGAAAGCCATCTCAGGAAAGGAAAACTTCCAGGTGGAGTGGAAAGTGTGCTCCACTTTATTCCAAAGGAAAAACAAACATCCAACAAGTTCCTGAGGAGTAAACATCTGTTATTTCATTAAAAAAAAAAACCACCTGTTTGACACAGCATCACCGCGAGAATGATGTCACTAGCTTCTCCTCCACCTTGCTAATAGCTACTAATTAACATCCAACTTCACCACAGCGTGAAAGATAGCCGGAAAGAAGACTGAAATCTGAACTAATTCTTCCTAGAAACTGAACGGCTCTGTGGGAATAGGGATCAGAAACATTTTTTAGCACGTTTTTCCTCCAGCTTTTTTTTTTTTTTTTTTTTTTTTTTTTTA
>VWZI01009224.1:121514-132026 GCA_013396835.1 Psilopogon haemacephalus
GTCCCTGCCTGGAGGTGTTGAAGGCCAGGCTGGATGAAGCCTTGAGCAACCTGATCTAGTGGGAGGTGTCCCTGCCTATGGCACAGGGGGGGTTGGAACTGGATGATCTTTGAGATTCCTTCCAACCTAAATCATTCTATGATTCTATGAAGCAGAATGTCGACCAGCAGAATGTTGACTAGCAGAATCTTGACCTGCAGAATATTTCCTGTAGTTAAAGAAGTTTTGTTGGGGTTTATTTTCTTTTCCCTGCTTGCTCAGAGGACCCTGACGATAACAGAAGGGGTTCCACAGGATAAGCTGCTTATTTCTATGCAGAAGATGTCAGCACACAAAACTGATGCTGTTACGCTCCAAATGCACGTTAAAAAACTAAACAGATAAAAATAAATAGAACTTCTGAGGGAAGAAATGTGGATGGTGTAAACTGTTATGAAATCATGCTAATTCACATCAGATGAGAATCTCCCCACTCATCAGTTTAAATGGAACCTTGCAGATGCTTCCATTTAGAGGGTCAGAAATGTTTACCTCCAAATTCAAAACCATTCTAATTCCCCCACAGACATCTCCATGCAAAGGGTCCACTACAAACTCCTCATTTAACCACCAACTGCTTCCCAGCTGCTGCAAATTGCAATTCTGCTTTTTGAATGGCTTGTGGATGGCTTCTTTTAATCTAAAATAACTTGGAGGGGGGGGGGGGGGGGGGGGAAGGAAAGGAAGCAGTGGACATTTTATTCTTTCCCTTCAGACATGAAAGCTCACAGTGAAGGATTATGTAAATAAAAAGCATTAAAATTTGCCCACTTTAATACAAGCTCTGGAGAAAAAAAAAAAAAAATCTTTTCTATTATCAAGGTGGTAATTAATGTCCCTAAGTCATGAAATATTAATAAAGGCTCCTATCATATTTGGTATTGAATTTTCCCCTGTTAAATAGCTGCGGTAATACCAAACAGCCAGGAAAAGAGGCATAGGGAAGTTCAGGACACCTTACAACATGGAACAAACAATACAACAGGCATGGAACCAGAGAATCATAGAATTACTTTGGTTGGAAGAGATCTCTAAGATCACTCAGTCCAAGCATCAACCCAACCCTACCATGGCCATTAAACCACGTCCCCAAGTGCCATGTCCCCAGGTTTCTTCAACACCACTCCAGAGCCACATCAATGAATTATTATAATAATATAATAATATTATTTCAATAATATTATTTCAAACAATCATAGAATCAGTCAGGATTGGAAGGGACCACAAGGATCAGCCAGTCCCAACCCCCCTGCCATGCCCATGGACACCCTACCCTAGAGCAGGCTGCCCACAGCCTCAGCTAGCCTGGCTGCAAACACCTCCAGGGATTTGGCCCCAAACACCTCCCTGCAGGGGCAACCCATTCCAGCCTCTCACCACTCTCATGCTCGACAACTTCCTCCTCCCATCCAGTCTGAATCTCCTCACGTCCAGTTTTGCTCCATTCCCCCTAGTCCTGTCACTCACTGACAGCCTAAAAAGTCATTCAGGTTGGAAAAGATCTCTAAAGGTTTGAGTCCAAACATCAACCCAACCCCACCATGACCACAAAACCATGTCCCCAAGTATCACGTCCCCAGGTTTCTTCTACACCACTCCAGAGGCACAGTAATGAATTAGTACAATAATATTACTTCAGTAGCATTATTTCAATAATATTACTTAAAAAAATCATTCAGGGTGGAAAATATCTCTAAAGATTTGAGTCCAAACATCAACCCATCCCCACCGTGGCCAGGAAACCATGTCCCCAGGTGCCATGTCCCCAGGTTTCTTCAACACCACTGCAGAGCTACATTAATGAATTAATAAAATAATACAATAATATTATTACAACAATATTATTTCAAAGAATCATTCAAGTTGGAGATGATCTCTAAAAGTTTGAGTCCAAACATCAACCCAACCCCACCATGACCACAAAACCATGTCCCCAGGTGCCATCTCCCCAGGTTTCTCCAACATCACTGCAGAGCCACAGTAATGAATTAGTACAATAATATAATAATATTATTTCAGTAGCATTATTTCAATAATATTATTTCAAAGAACCATTCAAGTTGGAAAAGATCTCTAAAAGTTTGAGTCCAAACATCAACCCAGTCCCACCATGACTACAAAACCATGTCCCCAGGTGCCATGTCCCCAGGTTTCTTCTACACCACTGCAGAGCCACATTAATGAATTATTACAATAATATTATTTCAAAGATTCATCCAGGTTGGAAAAGATCTCTAAAGGTTTGAGTCCAAACATCAACCCAACCCCACCGTGGCCATTAAACCATGTCCCCAAGTGCCACATCTACATATTTTTTTAACACCTCCAGGAATGGTGACTCCACCACCTCCCTAAGCAGGCTGCTCCAATCCCTGACCACTCTTTTGGCAAAGAAATTTTTTCTTAATGTCCAACCCAAACCTCTCCTGACACAATTTCAGTCCATTTCCTCTCATTCTACCACCTGATAGTAGGGAGAAGAAACCAACTCCTACCTCAGTCCGTCTTCCTTTCAGGGAGCTTTAGAGAGCAATGAGTTCTCCCCTCAGCCTCCTCTTCTCCAGACTGACCAAGCTCAGTTCCCCCAGCTGCTCCTCGTAAGTCACAGCTGAACTCAATGTCTCCTCTCCCAATCAACAGAGATACACATTAGAACTCCTGCTGGAAGTGATATTGATGCCTGCTCTGACCACTGGCCTCCATCTCCTTGCTCCTTCACTAGAAAACACTTGCAGCCAGTCTCTGCCCACTTGGTTTTTGATTCAAGATGATATTATGAGTCACAGGGATGAGTGTTACTCGTTGAATTAAATGCAGGACTTCCTGAGACATCTCAGCATCCCTTTAAAGCCGCTTGTGAGCATTGGATGAGGAGCAGAATCACATCATGTTACTTGGCTCCAAGCAAATCCTATCTTGTTTCTTTATGTCTTTAAGAAGAAAAGGCTCCATGTGATGACAGCATTTGAGTATAATCATAGATTCATAGAATCAGTCAGGGTTGGAAGGGAGCACAAGGATTATGCAGTTCCAACCCCCCTGCCATGCCCAGGGACACCCTACCCTAGAGCAGGCTGCCCACAGCCTCTGCCAGCCTGGCCCCAAACACCTCCTGGCATGTGGCCCCGAACACCTCCCTGAAGGGGCAACCCATTCCAGGCTCTCACCACTCTCATACTCAACAATTTCCTCCTCACATCCACTCTGAATCTCCCCACCTCCAGCTTTGCTCCATTCCCCCTAGTCTTGTCACTACCTGACACCTAAAAAGTCCCTCCCCAGCTTTTTTGTAGCCTCCTTCAGATCCTGGAAGGCCACAATAAAGTCACCTGGGAGCCTCCTTTTCTCCAGCCTTCACAGCCCCAACTCTTTCAGGCTGTGCTCACAGCAGAGGTGCTGCAGCCCTCTGAGCATCCTCGTGGCCCTTCTCTGGACACTTCCAGCATCTCCACATCCCTCTTGTAATAAATACAGGCTACAAAACTGAACACAGTACTCCAGCTGGGGTCTCAGCAGAGCAGAGGGGGAGAATCTGCTGGCCACACTTCTCCTGATGCAGCCCAGCCTCTGGTTGGCTTTCTGGGCTGCAAGTGCACTTGAGTTGTAACATGGGAGGTTCCCCCTCAACACAAGGAGAAACTTCTTTCCTGTGAGAATCATAGAATAGCAGAGGTGCTGCAGCCCTCTGAGCATCCTCGTGGCCCTTCTCTGGACACTTCCAGCATCTCCACATCCCTCTTGTAATAAATACAGGCTACAAAACTGAACACAGTACTCCAGCTGGGGTCTCAGCAGAGCAGAGGGGGAGAATCTGCTGGCCACACTTCTCCTGATGCAGCCCAGCCTCTGGTTGGCTTTCTGGGCTGCAAGTGCACTTGAGTTGTAACATGGGAGGTTCCCCCTCAACACAAGGAGAAACTTCTTTCCTGTGAGAATCATAGAATAGCAGAGGTGCTGCAGCCCTCTGAGCATCCTTGTGGCCCTTCTCCGGACACACTCCAGCATCTCCACATCCCTCTTGTCCCAGGGGCTCCAGAACTGGATGCAGTACTCCAGGTGAGGTCTCACCAGTGCATAGTAGAGGGGGGAAATTCAAAATGACATTGGCTTATATAGTGTGCAGCTTCATGCTTTTTTTTTTTTTTTTTTAGGAAAGGAATTTTTAAAATGGAATTAAGAATCATAGAATCACAGAACCCTTGAGGCTGGAAGATGCTTTAAGATCATCAAGTCCAACTGCTCACCTTGAGCTCACAATGCCACCACTACTCTTAAGCCACCACCACTAAACCATGTCCCTGAGCAGACATCTCTGACAAAGTGACCAGTGGAAGTACATCAAATAGTTACAGGTATTAAATGAGTCTTCCAGTACATGAAGGCTGGAAATTAGCTGTTTACAAAGGCCTGCAGTGACAGGATGAGGGGAAATGATTTGAAATTAGAGAAGAGGAGATTTAGGTTGCATATTAGGAACAAGTTCTGCACCATGAGGGTCAGGGAAAACTGCAACAGGTTGTCCAGGT
The DNA here is from genome assembly GCA_013396835.1 of Psilopogon haemacephalus. Lineage (NCBI taxonomy): Eukaryota > Metazoa > Chordata > Aves > Piciformes > Megalaimidae > Psilopogon > Psilopogon haemacephalus. The sequence continues at coordinate 126,080 of VWZI01009224.1, forward strand.
GGTATTTGAGCCCCTATCCCTGGAGATATTCAAGTTCAGGCTCAACAAGGCTCTGAGCAACCTGCTGACTGCAGAGGGGTTGGATTAGATGACCTTTGGAGGTCCCTTCTGACCCAAACCATTCTATGATCCATGAAGACACAGAGTCATGCTTATTTCCTATCCAAAAAGCACCCAGCTAAAAGGCAGTGCTGACTCCATAAATATACACTAGGAGAATTCAAAGCTGCTTCAAATGCATCACTTCATTCTCTTCCCTTACCTTGCCAGCTCCCTCCCCATCCCTGGGTGGGGTTTTTGTTGTTGCTGCTTTGTCTGCTCTGCACCCTCCAGTCCAGTTCTGAACACTTTCAGGTACAGTCTACAACTTAACAACATTCAAAAGTCTTCTTGGTTGCTGTTTCTTGCAGCCAGTGAAACCACTGCCACTTCCCAGCTCTGACACCTTACTTGGCAATGCTCTGTGCAGCCTACACAGTATCAGCTCAGTGCCTGTGTCAAACTTTCTGAGGGCACTGATGTGTGTCTGGCAATGAGGCTTTCCAGCCTGGCACATCTCCAGTGCCAACCTCACCTGCGAGCAAACACCGTGTGTGGGGTTTAATTGGACTTCAGCTGCTGTTCTGGATGAGTGGAGAGAGAGGAAAGCCTGGAAAAGAAAAGATCTCAATCCTCATTAGGGTCATTAATCCTGCACTCGGGCTACTGGCTTCTTTGTGTCCACTCATTCCTTTGTAGGACATCACAACCACGAGGCCTTAGTGAGGAAAGGAAAAAAAGCAGAACAAAACTAAAAGAATTATTTAGCCTCCAACAGATATGGGAAAAGGGATAGAAAACATGGAATGCAGGAACCTAGCTAAATCAGTAACTGTATGAATACTTATATGAAGATGCTCAGAGGGCTGGAGCACCTCTGCTATGAGGACAGGCCTGGAGAGGAGAAGGCTTCAAGGAGACCTCAGAGTAGCCTTTCAGTATCTGAAGGGGGCTACAGGAGGGCTGGGAAGGGACTACTCACAAGGTCTTGTTATGACAGGACAAGGAAGAATAGGTTTAAATTGGAAGAGGAGAGATTTAAATGGGATGTTAGGAGGAAGTTGTTTGCAGTGAGAGTGGTGAGACACTGGCACAGGTTGCCCAGGGAGGTTGTGGAGCACAGAAGCACAGAGTGTGATCTTTTATCACATTCTGTGCTTCTGTGCTCCACAACCTCCTTGGAGGTGTCCAAGGCCAGGTGCAACCTGTTCTAGAGGGAGGTGTCCCTGCCTATGGTACAGGGGGGTTGGAACTGGATGATCTTTGAGGTCCCTTTTAACATAAACCATTCTATGATTCTATGGTTATATAAAGCATCATCAATCAGGTAAACACAAATGAGGTAGGTTAAGCTTGAAAGGGTCTTGAAACACTCTCATAGAGAAGAAGAATCCTGTATTCAAAGATGAGACCATTGGAGACTCCAGCCAAGAATGTGACCCACTGCTGATGCCAGGTGGATGAAAGGTAGAGAGGTCAGACCGAAGAAGATGTGAAGCCTTCATCAAAAAGACCCCAGAAGATGACCACCAGGTGGCACTGAGCACGCATAAAGAGGTAGGACATTGTGGAAAGGAGTTGTTAGTAACTCCTATTCCCAGAACTAATTTTACTAACCCTACCCCTGTACTGACTATGTGTGATTTTGCAGCAGAAATATTTCACCTGGCCAAAGTGAAGCTGTGCAGGGTTTTTTGAGGAATGATCCTGCCCAGACACCCAGAGCTGACTAAAACCATCCCCTTACCTAATAACACTCTGTGTGTGGTGAGGATTCTTTGGGTGCTGGTTTGAACTAATTGGAGGATTTGAATGAGAAATTAGACTATAGGCTGAGAGAGGAAAACAGATGATGCTACTTCACCCATAGCTTTACTGTAAAAGAGGAAAAAAAAATGTTTAAGAGCTGTAACCCAAATATAGATGAGAAATTAGACTATAGGCTGAGAGAGGAAAACAGATGATGCTACTTCACCCATAGCTTTACTGTAAAAGAGGAAAAAAAAATGTTTAAGAGCTGTAACCCAAATATAGATGAGAAATTAGACTATAGGCTGAGAGAGGAAAACAGATGATGCTACTTCACCCATAGCTTTACTGAAAAAGAGGAAAAAAATTGTTTAAGAGCTGTAACCCAAAATACAGATAAGTCAGACTGCTCCAGAGGGCTCTGGGCTGTGGCTTTGCTTTCTCCCTGCCTTTTGTAGCTGGATCTGAATAATTTCACTAACTTCTTTCCTGCTGCTAACCCCTCTCTGGCCAATCTACCTTCACCTATCTGCTGCATCAACAGGTGATGAGATAAGATTGGGGAAGGGGGGAAAGGTGGTAGGGGTGGTTAGAGACCCCTCTTAGGGACTTTGATCTCTGGGAGGGCTGTGGTGTTTCTGTATTACCTTTTTACTGTCTCTATCTCTAAATCTCTGTTCTACATTGTAAATATCTGCTTGTCTATTGTGCATTGCTGTAAAGATAAAGCTTCATTCCTTAACTTCCAGCCGACCGAGTCCTAGCCCGGATTACTTCAAAGTGTGTGGGAGGGCAGGTAACTGCTAAACCACCACACTTTGGGTAAGTCAAAGAACACAAGAGCCAAGGACCAGCTCCTGCTTTCAGGGAGCAAGGCTGTGGTCTGTTCCTTGTGGCTGCCTCAGATCTATGTGCTAAGTGAGAGCCATTCAAATGACTCCGCAGCTTAATCAGAAGCAGCCAAACACAATTACAGGGCATTAGTGTAAAAGGCAGCACAAAACAGCAGCAGCTCGTGTGGGATAGCTGAAGCAAAAGCCTGTTGAAAATAACTCTCTGAGCCCTTTTACAGAGGGGGAATAAAAAAAAAACCAGCCCAACAAAAACATCCCCCCTCAAAAAACCCAATCCCCTTGTAAATTCTGTTTAAAAACTAATTAGCCATAAAATAATACTTGAAGTCTACAAACTGATTAGAGTCCTTACTTCTCCTTGAAGACATCAGAATTTGTTTGGATTTTTGCTCTGTTCTTAGAATAAAACCCAATGCATAAAGATGAAGAGTTTCACTGACACGAAAACTGGTGCATGGACAAAGCCTCTCTGTGCTCCCTCTCCCAAGTCAGCAGCTTTGTCATTATTTCCACTGAACGACTGGAACATTCATTTTTCATGGCTCCTCCAAATTTCCACTGAATGCAAGCTGTATTTTTTGGAATGGGCAAACAGATGCCTTGGATTAAGCGGGTGAAATAGGAGCAGGGGGATTTGGATTAAGTGGATGAAATAGGAGCAGAGAAGGAGCCCCTGAAGGCAGGGATGCAAGGCTGGGGCATTCAAAAGGACCTGCAAACCTCCTTCCAAAGCCTTGCATGGACTTGGACTCCCTCTCACCCCTTCATTCCAAGCTGCACCACAGCCTCAGTTTCAGCAGGATAGGTGAAAATAGACACCCAGTCTGGAGGCACAGAATCTCAGAAGGGTTTGGGAGGGAAGAGGCCTTTAAAGGCCATCCAGTCCCAATCCCTCTGCAGGCAGCAGGGATGTCTACAATTAGATCAGAAGGCTCAGAGCCCTATCAAGCAGGACCTTAAATGTGTCCAGGGATGAGACCTCCACCACCTGCTCGGACAACCTCTTCCAGCATTCCACCAACACCATAATAAAGAATTTCTTCCCAATGTCCAAGGGAAAAACAAGGAAATAAGGGCTGGTGAATGCCCACAACAGATGTTTCATTTCCTGGGTGATACTCAACTATGTGTAAGAATAAGTAAATAAATACAGGAAGCAGAATAACGTCTGTGTGATTCAGAACCTCAATTAGTCTCTTCAAAGAAAGCCCCCAAACCAAATCCTATCAACAGATGCCTTCAGGACAGAGCACAAGCTGGAAAAAAGCCTTCTCCTTCCAGCCTGAACTTCCTTTTTAAGACCCAAAAGGGATGGGGACTCAAACTGCACTCAGTATAGCTGACCTCTGGATTGAGCTGTCTTCACTTCTCACAACAGTCACAATGCTTAGCTCAGGTCCTGGTCCCCCTATGGTCAAAAAAAAAAAACTACTTTAAATGTTCACGTTGTAATCCCCAGCTCAAAGACTCTGAGGTCTATAATTGGATTTGGCCCTTTATCTTCAATATTAATGAGGCAGTAATTAATTTGGCCATCCCTGCCTGGCCCACAGGGTAATGGAATGAAAGCTTTGCACATCCCCATAAATGCTTCCAAAAAAAAAAAACAAAAGAGCTATTACAATAAGTGTGCAGTGTGACAAGTTTACTCTGCTGCACTGAGAATGATGGCATGGGACTGTGAAGAGCCATTGGAGCCCATCTCACAGCTAATGGAAACGAGACAGACAAAGGATATTAATATGTAACACAGAAAACCACTGCACGGTTCACACTCTGCATAGCCACTAAAAACGGGGGTGGGGGGAAAAAAGATCAAGTTAATCCCATTTTGCAACTTTCCTTGACACACCTTCATCTTCTGGCACGGCTAAAACCCCCAAATGACTGCTGGAGGGGTTAAAAGCGAGAAGAGTTCTTTTGGTAGATTGCCACAAAGACTTCTTGTAGGAAATGAAGTGTGAAAAAAAAAAAAACCCAAAACTTTAAAGAATGTTAAATGAAATCACAGCAGACTGAAACCTGTGGTTCCAGTGCAAGATCTGAAATAATTTTGAAACAGATGCTAATTGGCACCACCTTCATCCTGATCTTCATAAATGAATCTGAATGAGCCTTCAAAGGTGCCAAACAGCCAAAGAACAGTAAAATGGCCTTGGAGTTGATTTAGCAGCTCCAAAGTTATTTATATCCTCCTAAGTTATTTAGATGCTTTGGAGGATTGATCCAATGGGACAAATGTGTACATTTTCCATAGAATTATACAATCAGTCAGGGTTGGAAGGGACCACAAGGATCATCAAGTTCCAACGCCCCATCCATGCCCAGGAACACCCTACCCTAGATTAGGCTGGACAGAGCCTCATCCAGCCTTGCCTTAAACACCTCCAGGCATCTGGCCCCAACCACCTCCCTGGGCAACCCATTCCAGGCTCTCACCACTCTCATGCTCAACAACTTCCTCCTCACATCCACTCTGAATCTCTCCACCTCCAGCTTTGCTCCATTCCCTGGGAGTGGGCTGGGTTGAAGACTGGACTGGGATGATCTTGAATGTCTCTCCCAACCAAAGCCATGCTGTGAATCTCCCCACCTCCAGCTTTGCATGGTTTAGTGCTGACCCTTCAGGGCTGGATTAAAGACTGAACTGAGATGATCTCGAATGTCTCTCCCAACCAAAGCCATGCTGTGAATCTTCCCACCTCCAGCTTTGCATGATTTAGTGCTGACCCTTCAGGGCTGGGTTGAAAACTGCCTGGGATGACCTTGAATGTCTCTTCCAACCAAAGCCATGCTGTGAATCTCCCCACCTCCAGCTTTGCTCCATTCCCTGGGAGTGTTTAAATGGAGTGTGGACCTGGCACTTAGTGACATGGTTTAGTGCTGACCCTTCAGGGCTGGGTTGAAGACTGGACTGGGATGACCTTGAATGTCTCTTCCAACCAAAGCCATGCTGTGAATCCATGACTTTGCATCATGCTCACAATGAACACCACCACGACAGCCACTGAATCCCCAGCCTACGGGGGGGGAGCAGACTCTCCTTCCAATTCCCAGTCCACTTCTGTTTCTTAATAGACTACATTTTAGTGAAGTTTGCTTTTAGGCTGGCAATTAAGCGTTTGGGGTGAGTCAACTCCACCATGATCAAAAGCTTAAGGAAATATTAAAAAAAAAATAAAAAAGAAGAAACCAAAGCCTGGCAGGAGAAGCTCTGCAGCGTTCCACACCGCATGATGCTTCGCACTTCAAAACTCCTAAGCAAATGACTGAGGAACAAAAAAAGGAAAAAGGGAAAAAAAAAA
>VWZI01009224.1:192540-204669 GCA_013396835.1 Psilopogon haemacephalus
ATTTTTTAAAAGGGAGGTTTTTTTTATAGTAAAAAAAAAAAAAAAAAAAAAAAGCCATAGAAATCATGAGGATGTGCAAAGAGACTTCCAAAGGCTGAGGACTGGATAAGCTCTGATCAGTGAAATTTCTGATTGCCAAACACAAAAGCTAAGGCAAGAGGTGAGGCAAACTGTTCAGCCGTGTCTCAGAGATGTTAAGTTGCAGATTCTCCTGCTAGTTATATCCACACTCATTCTCCCTCATATCCAGCTTTGATACCCACAGCTATTAGGACAAACAGATGGGAGGTTGTTGTTTTTTTGGTTTTGATTTTTTGCTGTGTCAACTTAACCATTATGCACCAAGGTTATGCTTTGCCTTCATCTGCTCAGCCCAGCCTGATACTAACAAACTGAGCATTTCCACAGAATCATAGAATCAGTCAGGGTTGGAAGGGACCAGAAGGATCATCTAGTTCCAACCCATGAGGAGTTCCAAATCATGAGGATGTGCAAAGAGACTTCCAAAGGCTGAGGGACTGGATAAGCTCTGATCAATGAAATTTCTGATGGCCAAACACAAAAGCTAAGGCAAGAGGTGAGGCAAACTGTTCAGCCGTGTCTCAGAGATGTTAAGTTGCAGATTCTCCTGCTAGTTATATCCACACTCATTCTCCCTCATATCCAGCTTTGATACCCACAGCTATTAGGACAAACAGATGGGAGGTTGTTTTTTTGGTTTTGATTTTTTGCTGTGTCAACTTAACCATTACGCACCAAGGTTATGCTTTGCCTTCATCTGCTCAGCCCAGCCTNCATCTCAAATGCCTAAGGAACGGAACAAATTAAACAGCTCGACAGAAATCAGGGCTGTGCCTTCGGTTAGAAACCAGTCCCTAAGCCTGTTAAGGATAAGTTAGGGAGTGATATAACTGCTAGAGAAAGCTAAGGGTGAAAGAGTGAATGATGTGTGTGAGGAGAGTGGAAGGAGGTGGCCCTAAAGCTGCAGCACCAAAGCAAAGTGTGGATCCAGCTCCCTCTAGTGGCCAGTCCAGGGCCGCTGCGAAATTAATGTCACAGCCCCAAGGGGAAATGCAAATTGGGTTTAAAACAAGCACGCCCAGAATCGGAATCACAGAATCAGAATGGCAAAGGTTGGAAAGGACCTCTGGAGATCATTGAATCCAACCCTTCTGCCAAAGCAGGGTCACCCAAGGCAGGTCACATCCAGGTGGGTTTTGAATGCCTCCAGAGAAGGAGACTCCACAACCTCTCTGGGTAGCCTATTCCAAGGTACCCACCCTTCTCCTTCTTATTCCTCTCACCATTCCATTCTGCTTCCCTTTATAATATTATTTTCCTATTCTTCATTAAACTGCCTGCATCCAGGTGAGTTTTGAATGTCTCCAGAGAAGGAGACTCCACAACCTCTCTGGGTAGCCTATTCCAGGGTACCCACCCTTCTCCTTTTTATTCCTCTCACCATTCCATTCTGCTTCCCTTTATAATATTATTTTGCTATTCTTCATTAAACTGCCTGCTGCATTCCTTCGCTGCTTCTTGGCATTATTTAGTGCAGGAGCTCAATACAGCAGAGGTGATGGGGTTGGTTTTTTGGGTGATGTGCTGGTACCTACCTGCAAGAAGTGGCTATGGAGTCTCAAAAGGGATTAACACACACTGCAGCATCAGGAACATTCATACATTAAAAAATAAACTTTGAGTTGGGGCTGTTTGGTCTGGAGAATCGACAGCTGCAGGGAGACCTCAGAGCAGCCTTCCAGTACCTGAAGGAGGCTGCAGGAGAGCTGGGGAGGGAGCTTTGACAAGGGCTGTGAGTGAGAGGTAGGAGGAATGGATTGAAGCTTGAAGAAGGCAGATTTAGACTGGAGATTAGGAATGGATTAGAATAGAATCATAGAATGGTTTAGGTTGGAAGAGACCTCAAAGATCATCCAGTTCCAACCCCCCTGTGCCATAGGCAGGGACACCTCCCACAAGAACAGGTTGCTCAAGACCTCATCCAGCCTGGCCTGGAACACCTGCAGGGAGGGAGCAGCCACAACCTCCCTGGGCAGATTCTTTACAGTGAGTGTGCTGAGACACTGGAACAGGTTGCCCAGGGAGGTTGTGGCTGCTCCNAACTGGCTGATCTTTGAGGTGTCTTTGAGGTTATGGATATCCCCTCCCTGGAAGTATCTTCAAGGCCAAATTGGATGTGGCCTTGAGCAACCTGGGCTGGTGGGAGGTGTCCCTGCCCATGGTGGGGGAGTTGGAACTGGATGTACTTTAAGATCCCTTCCAATCTAAATCTATGGCAGTACAAGACATTGCTGATGCACCAAAAAAATAGGCATTAGGAAAAGGAAGAGTTGTGCAAAAATGGGAATACTGAATAAATGTGTAACATACAAACCTATTTTTTTTTAATTATTAAAATAAAAATAGCTTTTTTTGGTATGTTTTTTAGGAACAGCAGCTGGGACAAAACACAACATGTGGTGGAAACAGTAATTTTAATTGTTTGCTCATGGGCCACTCACTGAACTTCTGAACTCATGGACCAGTCACTGAACTTCTGAACGCTGAGCTTCAGTTCCAAACAACCTGCACAGCTACAGACACCTGGGGAAACTGAGGCTTTGACTTCCCTGTGCTTAAAATACACAGAGGTTCCTCTTGGCCAGTCACTGCTTCCTCTGTCTCCTGTAGGACAGTTGCTAGAACTGGAAAAGTCCCCATTTTTTTTATCAGTTTCTCTGAATAATGAATGCCCATCCCTGGAGGTGCTGTAAAGAAACAGAGATGTGCTGCCGAGGGGCATGGTTTAGCACCAGTCTTTGTAGACATAAAGAATGGTTGGGCTTGATCTGATCTGAAAGGTCTTTTCCAAGCAAAATGATTCAATGATTCTATGACTCTCATGTCTTACATTAAAAAAAACCAAAACAACAAACCAACTCATTTCCACTGTGTTTTTAATACTTTTACCTCATTAAGAATATTTAGAAAACAGATTATTCATATGATTTGCACAGAATAATGTCAGCAATTTGTTCTTCCAGCATAAAAATTAATTAATTACTATCCACAGTCAGAGCAAGTCTGATAATCCATCCTTTACTGATGCCATTTCAGACAACGCTCCTATCCATCAGAGCTGCTGTCAAGACAGCTTCAAGAATAAGAATATAAAGCAACTCTGCAGATAAGTTAAAAAAAAAAAAGCAAAGGCAGGCACTTGAGTGCCATGGGGATGGGTGCAAGCAGAAGGAAAAAAAAATGGGGAGATCTGGCAGTTACACAAGTGACTGCAAAAGAGGGACTTGGAGCACCTCATACTGGGTGGGAGTTCTCTACCCTGCAATAAAATGTTGAGTTGCGTACTGGGAATGCATATTCACAGAATCATTGAATTGTTTTGGTTAGAAAAAGTCCCCATGACCATCAAGTCCAACCCCCAGATCAACACCACCATGGCCATTAAACCATGCCCCAAAGTGTTATGTCCACATGTTTCTTGAATACCTCCAGGGATGGTGATTCCACTACCTCCTGGGCAGCCTGTGCCAATGCCTGAAAACTTACAGTGAATTTTTTTTTTTTTTCTCCTAGTATCCAAACTAAACCTCCCTGGCATCATTTCAGGCCACTTTCTCTTGCCCTATCACCTGATATTAGGGAGAAGAGACCAACTTCTGCCAGAGCAATGAAGAAAGGACTGGATGGAGCACTTGGTGCCAGGTCTAGTTGATTGGATAGGGATGGGTTAGGCTGGATGAGCCTGGAGGTCTCTTCCAACCCGGCTTATTCTATTCTATTCTATTCTATTCTATTCTATTCTATTCTATTCTATTCTATTCTATTCTATTCTATTCTATTCTATTCTATTCTATTCTACTATTCTACCCTATTCTTCTATTCTATCATATCCTATTCTATTCTATCCTATCCTTCTATTGTATTCTATCCTATTCTTCTATCCTATCCTATCCTATCCTATCCTATCCTATCCTATCCTATCCTATCCTATCCTATCCTATCCTATCCTATCCTATCCTATCCTATCCTATCCTATCCTATCCTATCCTATCCTATCCTATCCTATCCTATCCTATCACAACCCCAATTCCCTCAGCTGCTCCTCACAAGAACCTGTTCCCCAGACCCTTCACCAGCTTTTAATTCCACACATAAAACTTCCTCTTCTCCATCTTATTCTGTCAAATAATAAATGTATTTTTTCCCCGCAGCTTTTAATTCCACACATAAAACTTTCTCTTCTCAATCTCACTCTGTCAAATAATAAATGTGGTTTTTGTTTTTTTTCCTCTAGATTTCTCCTCACACTAGACAAAAGGCACCCCCTGCTTTTCAGCTGAAGTTTCTACCAGTGGAAGAACAGGGGCTTGTTCAGAATGACAGCCTCATGTAATCTGTGATTTCCCCTGAATGCCATTACTGGGGTAAATTAAGTGTCAGATTCCAGTCCAATTCATCACTTATTAATTAACAATATCAACCTTTTTTTTTTTTTTCTTCATTACAGATAACACATTGTACAGACTACCAGAGGCATTTTTTTTTTATTACTAAAGTTATCTCAAAGGCTCTTCCCCAATATCTGCCAGAGTGAAAATAATTTAAAAAAAAAGGACTAAACTCCACACACAAACAGAAAACATCCAATCATAGTTTTAATAATAGATCATTTTTCCCTTCGTGAAAATTAAATCTTAAAAGGCATTTAATTAAACTGAATGATAACTGAATGGCTTCGACCATGCAGAGAATGAAAACCAAGGATAGACCCTCCCCAGGCACTAAAATGCAGCACATTAATGATGTAGCAGGAGGGAGCAAACCTTAACAAAGCAAACCCTTCTGAGCAGGCACTTCCTGGTCACAAAGGAGACAAACCTCAGTCACCTCATTTCTTCGCATTTTCAGCTGCACATTTTCACCTGTGTCTTTCTGTGACACACAGGACAGCAAATTGTTTAGGTGTGACTGAGTTCACCATGAGCCAGCAATGTGCCCTCATAAGCCAACAAGGCTGCTGGAGTGCATGAAGAAGAATGTGGCCAGCAGGTCAAGGGAGATTCTCCTTCCCTTCTGCTCTGCCCGAGTGAGGCCACATCTGGAGCACTGGGTTCTATTCTGGGCTCCCCAGTTCAAGAGAGACAGGGAACTGCTGGAGGACCAGCAGAGGCTACAAAGATGCTAAGGGAACAGAAGCATGTCCTTGAGGAAGAAAGGCTGAGAGCCCTGGGGCTGAAGAGAAGTCTGAGAGGGGATCTCCTCAATGCTGATCAAAGAGCTCAAGTGGGGTGGGGGACAAGAAGATGTGGCCTGACTCTTTTAAATAGTGCCCATTGATAGGACAAAAGGAAATGGGCACTAACTGGAACATGGGAGGTTTACTCTTAAGGAAAAACTGTGATGAGTGTGGCAGAGCCCTGGAGCCAGCTGCCCAGAGAGGCTCTGGAGTCTCCTTCTCTGGAGACTTTCCAAACCCACCTGAACATTATGACCCTGCTTTGCACTGGGTGATATTTCGAGGCCCCTTCCAATTGTGATCCTGTGACCCTGCTTTGGACTGGGTGATCTTTGAGGTCCCTTTCAACCCCCACCATGCTGGAATTCTGTGACCACATACTCTGAACAACAGGAAACAGTAAAACTTCAAAGCAAGGTGCAGGTTCTGTTTGATATTTTCACTGATTCTAGGGGAAAAAAAAAGGACTCACTGATGTCTCCTGGTGTGCCTCCTCAACACTATGTGCCCCACATCATCCACCCAACCCTGGCCCAGCTGCAGCTTTACACCACTGTATGCACCACTTGTGTGCAACTTCTGCCTGATGCTGAGCTGTACAGAGAAGAAAAACCTGCAACCACAAACAAATGTTGAGTTGGGACAAGTGATTTTTTCTCTTTCAGTAGTGCACTGAATCTGCTCCTACTTCAGAAGTTTTCATCTAACCTACAGCTAACCTTGTATGAGTTTGTTCTCCCCTTCCAGGAGCCCGAAGCTTCAGCTAACTTAAGAGTAACCTTGGACAAGTTTATTTTCCCCCTTCCAGGAGTTAAAAAGAGCAAATTCCTTTATGTTTCCAACACGATTTGTGAAGCCTTCTATATGTGCTTGCAGGGGATTTAAAGGAGAAATGTTATCATCGGAAGAATGGGAAAATAGATCTGCAGATGCAAGCAGTCTTGCAAACCCCAGAGTTCAGAAAAAACATTCAAGAAGGAAAAAGTCATTTCCCAAATTGTCCCAAGCTCCTTCCTACAGAGATTAAAAGGACAATGATGCAACTCCTACGTGACTCCTTTCAGCTGCTTCCAACAACAGACCTGCTTCGATTGCGCTCCTGTGATGATTCTCTCAGGAGGATTTCACGCCTGTCTCTTGCTTCCTATATTTGTCCATGTTAAGGCTTTTTTTTTTTTTTTTTTTTTTTTTTAAATCANTTTTTTTTTCCCAAAGTGAACAAGAGTTATTTTCTTCAGAGGTGTGAAAAGGAAAGGAAAGAAAAAAATATAGAAAAAAAGAACTGGTCCTTGATGCATTAGTCAGGTTTCCATCACTACAAAGTCAAGCATCAATTGGGACCAAAACTCTGGAAATCACTTCTCTTACATCTTCTTTTTTTTTCTTGCCAACTGCATAATTATGCCCCAAATGATTTTGTGCCAGGTGGCTTGGCTAACAGATGGGATGGTATATTTGCTCACTCTTCTTCAACCACCCTCCATTCCAAAAAATCTCTGTGCCAAAAGTATCTAAGTTATTGATTGACAGTTACATATGCCTAATAATTAATTAAGCGCTGGCTACAAATTGCAGCGAGTCCTCCGGTGGCACTTAAGAGAAGGAAGGGGGAGGGGGGGAAATACAAATAATTGTATAGAAAATGTGTGCCAGTGTCTTTACAGTCACATTTTTAAAGCATGGCAGCTAAAAATAATGGCTTGCAAAGATGGACTACAGACAAAAGAGCTTTGCAGGGAAGCATCTGAGAAATGGTTAAAGCAGAATGTGTTATATAACGTTAAAAATTGTCCCTGTAAGATTGATTTTTAATTTTTTTTTTTTTTTCCCACAGTCCTAAACTCCACCAAATGTTTACTAAAACCAGCTAGGAGTTGTGCCCAGACCTAACAAATGCACTCAGGTTCAGAAGACTCTTCCCAGACACCTTAGACCCTATATAATCATCATTAACGCTCTGCAGGGAGAAATCAAACTGAGATCGCCATCGATTCACACATCCCCAATTAGAAAGCTCTGAGACTTGGGTATTTCTTGCCTGAAAATCCCAGATGGAAATATGGACACCTCTGACATCCAGAATATGGCTGTGGAGTCCATTCCATCTGGATGTGTCAAAATGACTGTGTCTGTGCTCAGCTGCCGAGGAGCCAGGGACAATAAATCCAGTGTGGTCTGAAGGTGCTAAGCACCCAGCACACGTGCACAGAATGATAGAGCTGATGGAAAAAAAAAACAACCCAACGAGTCCAACCATTAACCCAGCAATGCCAAGTCCACCACTAAACCATTTCCTTCAGCACCACATCTACAGGTCTTTTAAACACCTCTAGGGATCAGGACTCCACCACTTCCCCGGGCAGCCTGCTCCAGGGCTTGGCAACCCATTCAGTGAAAACATTTATGTCCAACCTAAATCTCCCCTGCTGCAACTTGAAGCTGTTTCCTCTTCTACTGCTGCTTGTACTAGGGAGAAGAGATCAACACCTACTTGGCTCCAACCTCCTTTCAGAGGCAGAAGAGAGCCAGAAGGTCTCCCCCTCAGCTTCTTTTTCTCCAGGCTGAACAACCCCAGTTCCTTCACCTGCTTCTCACAAGATCTGTGCTCTAGAGCCTTCACCAGCTTCACTGCTGCAGATGAATTGTGCTGTGGGTGCAGGGCAGGCATCTCAGACCAATGAATGGCACACGTCCTCTGTCATTTCTCAGCTGGAAACAGGCTGGATTTTCTGCTGCTCTATCAATCAGCTGGGCCACAAAGGGCTGAGATGTCTACAGTGGATCTGATGCTGTCTCATTAAATATGCAGCACTCATGCAGCCCAGAAGGCAAATTGTATCTTAGGCAGCATCCAGAGGAATGTGGCCAGCAGGGCAAGAGAGGGGATTCTACTCCTTTACTCTGCTCTGCTGAGACCTCATCTCAAATACTGCAGTTCTGGTGTCCCCAGCAGAAGGACACAGCTGCTGGAGTGAGCCTGGAGAAAAACACAAAGGTGATCCAAGGGCTGGAGTAGTTCTGCTATGAGGATAGGCTGAGGGAGCTGGGGGTGTTCAGTCTGGAGAAGAGATTACAAAGGTGGTCCAAGGGCTGGAGCAGTTCTGCTATGAGGATATGCTGAGGGAGCTGGGGGTGTTCAGCCTGGAGAAGAGATTACAAAGGTGGTCCAAGGGCTGGAGCAGCTCTGCTATGAGGATATGCTGAGGGAGCTGGGTGTTCAGCCTGGAGAAGAGATTACAAAGGTGGTCCAAGGGCTAGAGCAGTTCTGCCCTTAGAGCAGAGGGAGCTGGGGTTGGTCACCCTGGAGGAGAGAAGACTCCAGGAGGACCTTAGAGCTGCCTTACAACAGCTGAAAGGATCCTACGCAAAGGCTGCAGAAGGACTTTTCATAAGGGTGTCTACAGAGAGAAGAAGGGGGAATGGTTTGAAGCTGATGGAGAGCAGGGTTAGACTGGATCTCAGGAAAAAATTCATCAGTGTGAGGGTGGTGAGACTGGAATAGGTTGACCAGAGTGGTTGTGAATGACCTCTCCTTGCTGTTCAACAGAAGGTTGGATGAGGCCTTAAGCAGCCAAGTCTACTTGAGAGGTGTCTGTGCCCCATGGAGGACAAATTGGAGTAGAAGATCTCTGAGGCCCCTTCCAACCAGAGGCATTCTGTGATTTCCCTGAACATCTGCAAACATCATTACTGTGTGCAGTTCTGGAGCGCCCAGCACAGGAAGGACATGGAACTGCTGGAAGGAGTCCAGAGGAGGCCACAAAGATGATCAGAGGGCTGCAGCAGCTCTGCTATGAGGACAGGCTGAGGGAGTTGGGACTTTTCAGCCTGGAGAAGAGAAGGCTGCCAGGAGACCTTAGAGCAACCTTCCAGTATCTGAAGGGGGCTACAGGAGGGCTGGGGAGGGACTGTTCACAAGGTCTTGTAATGACAGGATAAGGAGGAATGGGTTCAAACTGGCAGAGGGGAGATTTAAACAGGATGTTAGGAGGAAGTTCTTCACAGTGAGGGTGGTGAGACACTGGCACAGGTTGCTTGGGGAGGTTGTGGCTGCTCCCTCCCTGGATGTGTTCAAGGCCAGGCTGGATGAGGTCTTGAGCATCCTGATCCAGTGAGAGGTGTCCCTGCCTATGGCACAGGGGGGTTGGAACTGGCTGAGCTTTGAGGTCCCTTCCAACCTAAACCATTCTATGATTCTCTGATCACTGATCTCCCAGTGCCCACAACGGCCCTCATCAAAATCCCAGGAAGCTGAGGGTAAACCATGGGCACCTTTCCCACCCAACCCTGCCATGAGAAAATGGGCATTCATTCTGAAACACAGAAAATGAGAAAAAAGCTTTTTTGTCACAGTATATTAATATCCTTACTTCTGCTATCACAAAGCTGGTGCCAGCAACACTGATTTAATAGGCACTGCAAAGCAATTACCATGCAAATAATATTAGCCAGCAATTTATTATTTCTTTTTTATTTTTTTAAGTTTGGGTTTTTTTGTTTTTTTTTTCTTAAAGTCAAGTCCTTGTTTTGGCTCACAGACCTCAGCAACAGATTCCAATAAAAGCGGGTAATTGAAAGACATTTCAAGTGTCTAAATGGCTCTGACACCAGCCATATGAAGCAACAGTTCTCAGCCTATCCTCTTGGTCTGCCTGTGGATTCAACCATGGACAAGCTGGGAAGCCAGCAAAGGAAGCTAATTGGAGGCAGGACAAGGGGGAACAGCCTCGACCTGAGACTGGGGAGGTTTAGAATGGACATTAGGAAAAGTGTTGGTTTTTTTTCACTGAGAGAGTGGTGGAGTGTGTCCAGAGAAGGGCCACGAGGATGCTGAGAGGGCTGCAGCACCT
The DNA here is from genome assembly GCA_013396835.1 of Psilopogon haemacephalus. NCBI lineage: Eukaryota > Metazoa > Chordata > Aves > Piciformes > Megalaimidae > Psilopogon > Psilopogon haemacephalus. The sequence continues at coordinate 202,648 of VWZI01009224.1, forward strand.
CTGCTATGAGCACAGGCTGCAAGAGTTGGGGCTGTGCAGGCTGCAGAAGAGGATGCTCCCAAGTGACTTTCTTGTGGCCTTTCAGTATATGAAAGTGGCCTATAAAAAAGCTAGAGAGGGATTTTTTTTAAGTTCTCAGGTAGTAACAGGAGTAGGGGGAATGGAGCAAAGCTGGAGGTGAGGAGATTCAGACTGGAGGTGAGGTGGAAGTTGTTGAGCATGAGAGTGGTGAGAGGCTGGAATGGGTTGCCCAGGGAGGTGGTTTGGACCACATCCCTGGAGGTGTTTGCAGCCAGGCTGGCAGAGGCTGTGGGCAGCCTGCTCTAGGGTAGGGTGTCCCTGGGCATGGCAGAGGGGGGGGTTGGAACTGGTTGATCTGGATGTGTTCAAGGCCAGGCTGGATGAAGTCTTGAGCAACCTGGTCTAGTGGGAGGTGTCCCTGCCTATGGCACAGGGGGGTTGGAACTGGATGATCTTTGAGGTCTCTTCCAACCTGAACCATTCTATGATTCTATGATCCTTGTGATCCCTTCCAACCCTGACTGAGTCTATAAATAACTTCAAATGTACAACCACGTTCCTGCCTGTCTTAGGAGGAGAAAAAGCAAATTAACACTAGCACATGTCCTCAAACTTCTAGATGTTGGTGTGTGTGTGTGAGAACAAAAGAAAACCACTTCCTAGTTAAACTGATGAATATACAAATATTGGCATTATTGTGCTCAAAGATGAAGCACAAATTGAATCCTGTGATTTCATTTCTGGAAGGAGGTAAGTTGGGAAATGCAATTACTATCTATAAATCATTGTGCTATAACCTTCTACTCCAATATCCTTAAATAGCAAAATGCAACTGAAGCTGTTTTAGTTAAAGCCTGAGCAAAATAAATCCTTGTGGCAACACTTACCTGTCAGGGGATTTGATGTTCTCCAAAGCACTTGTTGGTATTAAGCAAGCAATCTCTCACTTCTAACAGACTTGCTTATTGATATGTATGAGCTAAGTAGTTTATTATTTATAGTTAAGTGTGAAGTGATAAGTCGGAGGAAAACACAAAATTAAGGAAACTGCGTATTACGAGACCTAAAATATTTAATTCCCATCCAAAAGAGCTCCTGGCAGTCGTGCACTTGGAGGTGTAATGAAGTGGCTAACAATGAAATGATGCCTCCTAGGCAACGTGGGAGAAGAAGACATAGAATCATAGAATCAGTCAGGGTTGGAAGGGACCACAAGCATCATCTAGTTCCAACCCCCCTGCCATGCCCAGGGACACCCTACCCTAGATTAGTACACGTCCCAGACAGGTCTCTGCCATCCCTCTGAAGACCACCTGTATGTGTGTGGGTCTTTGAAAAGGACCCAGCAGAAGCCAGAAGATCACTGTGAAGTTAGCAAAACTGCCAAAAAGTAAACCAGATGGAGACCATTCTTACACCAAACTTTTGGACTATTTGAGACAGTGAAAACCTCACCAAAGACCTTATAGCAACCTTCCAGTATCTGAAGGGGGCTACAGGAGGGCTGGGGAGGGACTGTTCACAAGGTCTTGTAATGACAGGACGAGGGGGAATGGGTTCAAACTGGCAGAGGGGAGATTTGAAAGGGATGTTAGGAGAAAGTTCTTCACAGTGAGGGTGGTGAGACACTGGAACAGGGGAGGTTGTGGTTGCTCCCTCCCTGAAGGTGTTCAAGGTCAGCTTGGGTGAGGTCTTGAGTGTCCTGATCTAGTGGGAGGTGTCCCTGCCTATGGCACAGGAGGGTTAGAACTGGCTGATCTTTGAGGTCTCTTCCAACCTAAACCATTCTATGTTTCTATGATAAACTTCAAGCACTGATTTCACTACGAGACTGATTTGAGAGGGAAGATAATGGGAAGAGCCTGTGGAATGCAGGTTTAGGCACAAGCTCAGTGCCTTTTCCTCAACCCAACTTAATAGAAGTCACAAAGATGAATGCAAATAAGAGGACATGATTTAGAATCATAGAATGGTTTAGGTTGGAAGAGACCTCAAAGCTCA
>VWZI01009224.1:230516-241745 GCA_013396835.1 Psilopogon haemacephalus
TGGGCGGGGTGGTGATCTTGGTTTTGCTTTGATCTGCATCCTGATTGCATGTGTAACAATTAATTGTTGTGCTCACTCTCCGATTTACTGGGGGGAAAAAAAAGTAATTGATCAAAAAAGCCTTGGTCTTTTTTCCCCCTCTGTTTCTTTAGCTTTCATCTAGCCTCCAAATATTTGGTTTTGTGTTAAATGTTCTTGTCTTCCCGCTTCCATTTCTGCTGCTGTCAAGCCCTCATCCCTTCTTTCCCCCACGGAAATCTCCACCACCACTTCTGCCCTTCAACCTCCCTAACCTATCCCTCTCCCCCATCACTCTTTCAAGGTTTCACCTTTTCTCTTGAAGCCAAAGAAACAGCTCAAAGATCCAGGCAGAAAAAAAACAAAAACACTGTTGTGAAAAGCAAGCTAAAATCCTCAGGAAATGAAAAAGCACAGCAACAAGGAACTCAATGCCTGCTCCAAGGAGCAACGAAGGAGAGTCCTTGCACACCTGGCTGAAGACCTCCAGGCCATGTTAATGTGCAGCTTTGTGTTTAGCTTAGCAATTTGCAGTGGGGAGCAGCCAATAAATGTTTGCTCTGGACTCTTTACATCGTGTCCCCTGCTTGCAGAGCTTTTTTCTGCAGACAGCAAAAGATGCCCAGGCAAAAGTGATGCAGAGGCAAAGGGATTATTTTTTTTCCCCCCTAAATTTTCCTAAGGATTTTAGCAGTGATGGAGCTACTGCCCCATGACCTTATGTCACTGCAAGGATAACCCAACCCCAGCCAAAATCCCACCACTTTGAGGAGGAAAATAACCCACAGCCATTCTCAACGCTTTGAAGCATCTTGGTGAGTCCTGCCTGCATTTATGCAGACTAATAATTCAACTTTATTTCATCTGTGCTATTTGATCTCCCATTTCATGCTGAAGCCTTCAAAAGAATAACAAACACCCCTCCATCGACCCGGGTGCTGGGTGTGGAGAACAATAAGAGTTCATAAGGCAGCTGATTTTTCATTCAAATGGAAACAGTGTGGCACAAATAGCTGCCCACTGCCCTGAAGAAATGGCCCTGCCAGGTTGCTTTATAGTGCTTCCCATCCAGATGGATCAGCTGCTCTGCTTCCCTTGCTTTTCTGGGAGTTGTTTGCAACTAATGTTCCCTCGCTGCCAAGACCCAGAGTAATTTTTAATAGTCCATTGTACCTGGTCGCTTTTGGTCTTTGCTTAATAAACTGAAATCTCTTAGAAGCTGTTTTAAAGGGCTTCTTTGTCTAGGTGGCTTGTGCATTCTTCTCCTCTGGATAATTCTGAACTTGGCTTTTGGTTTGGTTTGGGTTTTGAAGCATAGATCAGTCAGGGTTGGAAGGGACCACAAGGATCATCTAGTTCCAACCTTCCTGCCATGCCCAGGGACACTCTACCCTACAGCAGGCTGCCCACAGCCTCATCTAGCCTGGCCTTAAGCACCTCCAGGGATCTGGCCACAACCACCTCCCTGGGCAACTCATTCCAGCCTCTCACCACTCTCATGCTCAACAACTTCCTCCTCACCTCCAGGATGAATCTCCCCACCTCCAGCTTTGCTCCATTCCTTCTAGTCCTGTCACTTCTGAGAGTCTAAAAACTCCATGAGGATGCTCAAGGGTGACCTCATTGCTGTCTACAGCTACCTAAAGGGAGGTGTAGCCAGGTGGGGTTGGGCTCTTCTCCTGGGCAACCAGCAACAAAATGAGGGGACAGAGTCTCAAGTTGTGCCAGGGGAGGTATAGGCTGGATGTTAGGATGAAGTTCTTGACAGAGAGAGTGATTGGCATTGGAATGGGCTGCCCAGGGAGGTGGTGGAGTCACTGTCCCTGGAAGTGTTCAAGCAAAGACTGGATGGAGCACTTAGTGCCACGGTCTAGTTGACTGGATAGGGCTTGGTGCTGTGTTGGACTGGATGAGTTTGGAGGTCTCTTCCAACCTGGCTGATTCTCTTCCATTCTATTCTATTCTACTCTGCTCTGGCAATAGTGTTTGGAGTACAGGATGTTCAGAATGAAATCTGGTCTGGTTGGGAAAGGGTTGATGTAAGCTTCTGGCTGATGCAGGCAGGGATGGGTTTCTGTAAGTCAGCAAACCTTTCCCTGCTCTCTGCTTTTCTAGTCCTGGGGCCTTTGTAATGGGTTAAAGAGATGTGTTTTAAAGAAGCATCTTACGATAAAGAATCAAAGAATGGGTTGGGTTGGAAGGGACATTCAAGAGCATTTAGTTCCAACCCCCCTGCCATGCCTCCTACTAGACCAGGCTGTAATGTGCTCACCAGCACTGCAGATGTGGATGCTCGACAGCAAATGCTTTTTTTAATGTGACTGAAGAACAGCATCTGCTACATTCCCATTTCCCTGTGCTCCTAACTTCCTCAAACCTTTGCCTGCCTTGTGTCTGCATTTGCCAAACGATATCTCCACATCTATGTATGGCATAAATACTTCCAATAACAACATGAAAAATAGTGGCAAAATCCAAAGAAAACAAAGGCAGAAAATGAACATAATGCAGCTCAGTGTTTAGAGCTGAAATCTGTCTGCATGTGAGAACCAGCAGGGACACAACCCAACAACCCTCTGAATATGAGATTTACAGCTTTGAAGATGGATTGAAGTTGTGATTGAGGAAAAAGAGGAGACTCCTTCACTTGTCTGCAGGGCTATGAAATACTCTGTAGGTTCCAGCTTCCCTGAGCTAAGTTCAGAGTCGGTGCTGCAAAGGCCCAAGCAGGGCAACACCCATCTGAAATCCAAATGAATTAATTTTTGCACCCTGACATGAGGAAGAACTTCTTTACTGTAAGGGTGATGGAGCCCTGGAACAGCCTGCTCAGAGAGGCTGTGGAGTCTCCTCCTCTGGAGACTTTCAAGAGCTGTCTGAAGGCATTCCTGTGTGACCTGCCCTGGGTGGTCCTGCTTTGGCAGGAGGGGTTGGGTTTGATCTCCAGAGGTCCCTCCCAGTTCCTATCATTCTATGATTCTATTCTTTCAACTCAGTCATTGAAACAGTCAAGGTAATTATGGCATAAATTCCTTCTTCTCAGCTTACTCAGTTGTCTCATCGTTTACTTTGTCTAGACCCATCCATGGTCCCAACGCTGGAGAAGAGGAAGCAACCTTTGAATAGAGTTAGCTAATGGTTGGACTCAATGATCTTAAAGGTCTTTTCCAACTGAAATGATGCTGTGACTCTGTGACACTCTGCCTCTCGAGCTAACAGGTGACAAGAGAGCCTGTCTGGGAAAATAAATGGACCTACAGACAGGTTTTCCATGCTGATCACCTCCTTCACAAAGGCACAGGAACAACTGCGCCCAGAAGCCCTACATAAATCACACATCTCAAGAACTTTCCCACCTGCCTATTTTCCTAATGTTACCTGCATCGATGCTGCAATCTTCCCTAGCAGCAAAAAGGAAGTGATCTGTCTGTAAATGATTTGCAAACAGAAAATCAGCCTGAAGTCATAGAATCACAGGATCCTAGAATCACAGAGCAGATGGAAGGGACCTCCAGAGATCACTGAGTTCAACCTCCCCCTGCCAAGGGCAAATTAGAGAATCCAGACCCACCAGCACCTGACAATCTTGTCAGGACTTTTCTCCACTCTCCTGAACATGCTCCGGAAGGAGGAATAAAGACATAAAATCATTCAGAGAGAGAAAGGGCAGAATAAATAATCCCCCTCCTCGTAGACCAATGGATCTTCAATTGTGCATGCAAGCTGCAGTGGGAGACACTAATTCCACACTCCTATGGTCCTGGTAAAAAGATGTGACTGCAAGTTCAGATGCCTGTATCAATTCTGGGACAGCAATGTCTCTGCTTCCCATGTCCTTCAGCTATTCTGTGTGAAAGGAGCAGTACAGGTTTGTGTTTCCAGATACCTTTTGCATTCCACAGGAAAGCTTAGTGGGATAAAAAATGGGGTTTTTTACCCTCATTTTTCAGCAGTTTTGTTCTGGTGTATAGACAGAAACCTATACACACATATGTGCCTGTGCAGGTAGATGAAACAATAAAGGCACCAGGCAAATGGAAAGCATGACTGAACATTACAACATGTGAAATTAGGAATTAGTTGGAAAGATATCATTTTCATTATTAGAAATAACACTGTATCAGCATTAATGGAAACCCAAATAAGTGTAGCCCTTAATTATTAGATTAATCAAGCAATGAGCTTTTCTTGAATTATGATAGGAAGAGACCACAAGGATCATCCAGTTCCAACCCCCCTGCCATGCCCAGGGACACCCTACCCTAGAGCAGGCTGCCCACAGCCTCTGCCAGCCTGGCCAAAAACATCTCCAGGGATCTGGCCCCAACCACCCCCCTGAGCAACCCATTCCAGCCTCTCACCACTCTCACGCTCAACAACTTCCTCCTCACCTCTACGCTGAATCTCCTCACCTCCAGCTTTGCTCCATTCCCCCTAGTCCTGTCACTACCTGAGAGCCTAAAAAGTCCCTCCCCAGCTTTTTTTGTAGCTCACTTCAGATCCTGGAAGGCCACAATAAGGTACCTCAGAGCCTCCTCTTCTTCAGATTGCACACCCCCAACTCTTTCAGTCTGTTCTCCTGCTTTTTATAAACTCTTCCAGACCATGAAGGCTGAAATCTCTCATGACTGAGGTGCTGGGGCAGCAAATCATGCAGAGAATTAAAGAGTTTTCTTCTCTTCTATTCTTTCCTCAAGGTTAGAACTAGGCATTTTGGGAAGATGGGGAGAAGAGAACAGTGGGAGGGAATTCTGAGAAAAGCAAAGTGGAGAAGTGGACAATTGCAGACAGCAATGAATTATTTTTCCTTCTTGCTTTTTTATTTTCTTTAGCAAGGTGCACCAGCATCCACCTGACACCACCGTGGCCATTTAAACCATATCCTGATATGGCACATTTTTAACCAAGTCCTAATAAAGACAGCAGGAGCCACGTTGAGGCTAAGCAGCACAATAACCAACCAGCAGAACAGAAAACTCAAAATTAACTATGTGGCCTCACAACCACACTCCCAGTACTTCACTGGTGCATACCACAGGGACCACCACCAAAGGAGCTGGTAAAGACTGAGTGCTGTTGAATCAGATGCACAGTTACTGACTTCCATCCTCCCTTCACTTCTGCTCAAGTTTTTGTTGTTTTTTTTTCGCCCCTGAATCTTCAATGGCTCATTTCTCACCCCTTAATTTCACAGAAATGTTTTCCAGAGGCTGCTGAAAGGAATAATTGAAAATCCAAAAGCTGAGAAGTGAAACAAAGCTGGCAAAGGCTCTGGAGGATAAATCTTCTGTGCAGCATCTGGATGAATTGGGGTTGTTTACTCTGGAGAAGAGAAAGATGAGGGGAGACCTCATTGCTTTCTACAGCTCCCTGAAAGGAGATTGGACTTGATCCAGTCCAACAGCAGTGAGGTGGGGGCTGGAATCTTCTCCTAAGTAATAAGAGATTGGAGGAGAGGAAATGGCCTCAGGTTGCACCAGGAGACATTTAGGTTGGATATTAGAAGAAACTTCTTGGCCAAAACAGTTCTCAGAGACTGGAGTAGGTTCCTCTGGAAGGTGGTTGAATCCCAATGCCTGAAGGTGTTTCAAAGAGGCAGAGGGACATAGTTTAACACCAACTCCCTAGTATCAGGTGATAGAACGAGAGGAAATGGCCTGAAATTGTGCCAGGGGAGGTTTGGGTCGGAGAGTAGGAAAAAAAAAAATCCTTCCTGCAAGTGTGGTCAGGGATTGGAGCAAACTGGACAGGGAGGTGGTAGAGTCCCCATCCCTGGAGGTGTTCAAGAAACCTCTGGACGTGTCACTTGGGGACAAGGTTTAATAGTCATGGTGGTGCTGGGTTGATGGTCGGAATAAATGATCTCAGAGATGTTCTCTACCTGAAATAATTCTATGATTCTACAGCATGCCAAGCAGAATCACACACATTAAGCCAAGAGAGATTTATTAAAAAAAAACTCATGAAAATTTATAACACAGCTGCAGAAAGAAAACACACAAAAAAACCCCCAAAAACCAAAACAAAAACAACAACAAAAAAAAAAAAACCACAACTTTTTGGGTATCCATGACCTTCAGTAACCCAATCAATAAAATATCACAAACAGACATGAAAAAAAATCCCACCTATTCTCTGCAAGAAACCAGGGTAAACACCAGCTATGGTAATTTACAGCCTTCATGCTGTCTGAGGATAGATTGCAAACTGTCAGCCTATCAGCACCATTTCCTACTGAGGTATTGGTGCATCAAGGCTTGAAATCAAAATCCCAGGCTCCTGGTCAACACACCATTTTTCTTTCGAAGCATATCACTTGGTCAGCCTGGAGAAAAGTGATCCCCAAAAATTGGAAAACCCTGAGTCACAGATTAATTCACACCTTTGGCAACTGGAGAGGTGCTAGAGCAGCTGGAAAGCTTAACTACCTAACGCAGTTTAACCTGATGAACAAAGCACCTTGAGATGCCTGAGCCACGTAGAGGTGCTCAGCCTGAACTGGAGGACTTCTCATAGAGCCTACAAGGGAGAGGCTGAGGGAGATGGGACTGTGCAGCCTGGAGAAGAGGCGGCTCAGGATGGACCTTATTGCTCTCTACAACTACCTGAAGGGAGGATGTGGCCAGGTGGGAGTTGGTCTCTTCTGCCAGGCACCCAGGGACAGAACAAGAGGACCGCAAGCTGCACCAGGGCAGGTTTAGGCTGGGAGTTAAGAAGTCATTCTTGGCAGAAAGAGAGACTGGCATTGGAAGGGGTTGCCCAAGGAGGTGGTGGAGTTCCTGTCCCTGTAGGTGTTTAAAAGGGAGGCTGGATGAGGCACTTGGTGGACTCAATGATCTCAAAGATTAATCCACACCTTTGCCAACTGGAGAGGTGCCAGAGCAGCTGGAAAGTTTAACTACTCAATGCAGTTTAATGTGATGAACAAAGCACCTTGAGATGCCTGAGCCACATCGAGGTGCTCAGCCTGAACTGGAGGACTTCTCATAGAGCTTACAAGGGAGAGGCTGAGGGAGATGGAAGTGTGCAGCTCGGAGAAGAAGAGGCTCAGGATGGACCTTATTGCTCTCTACAATTACCTGAAGGGAGGATGTGGCCAGGTGGGAGTTAGTCTCTTCTGCCAGGCACCCAGGGACAGAACAAGAGGACCTCAAGCTGCATCAGGGCAGGATAAGGCTGGGTGTTAAGAAGTCATTCTTGGCAGAAAGAGAGATTGGCATTGGAAGGGGTTGCCCAGGGAGGTGGTGGAGTTCCTGTCCCTGTAGGTGTTTAAAAGGAGACTGGATGAGGCACTTGGTGCCATGGCTTGGTTCATCAGAAGGTGTTAGGTGATAGGGTGGACTCAACGGTCTCAAAGGTCTGTTCCAACCTGGTTGATTGAGGCACTTGGTGCCATGGCTTGGTTAATCAGAAGGTGTTAGGTGATAGGGTGGACTCAATGATCTCAAAGACCTTTTCCAACCTGGTTGATTGAGGCACTTGGTGCCATGGTTTGGTTAATTAGGTAACAGGGCAGACTCAATGATCTCAAAGATCTTTTCCAACCTGGTTGATTGAGGCACTTGGTGCCATGATTTGGTTAATTAGAAGGTGTTAGGTGATAGGGTGGACTCAATGATCTCAAGGGCCTTTTCTAACCTGGTTAATTCTGTGATTCTGTGCCTTTGCAACTACGTTTGTCAATATCCAGCAGCAACAAAACGTAATAAAAATGTTGATGAGGTAAATTGAGTGCAAGGAGTGAAATGATGCTGATAATATCACAACTCTGCACCTTGTGCACAACACTCACACCAAGTCAAAGGGAGGAGGTGGTGCAAGCTAATCTTTGCACAGAGCATGACAGCTTTGGGAACCTAAACAATCCTGTCAGATAATGAATTCACAGCAGAACCTCACTGAGAAAACACTTCCCAGTGCTGTAGAATATCTTTTGTTCGGATTTCAATTTTCCATTTCTTTCAGGCCTATGAAAATAAATATCCAAAAGGAAAAAAGAAAAATCAACCAGGAGGAAAGAAAACCTTGCAATGTACACAAATAGCAAACAGATTGGATATGGACTGTCCTACTGAACTGGTTTCATTCTTGCTCCGTGATTCTCAGGCATGTTCACAGGAGTTGGGGTGTGCCAAATTGCCATCTACCTAAAATTGCAACCTCCTCTCCTTGACATAATTCTCCTTTTGGTAAAATCCTAGAGGAGCAAAATGACAAGGCAGAGACTCCACATCCTCCTGCTGACTCCTCTCTGCCTTTGCTCAAGCTCACACAAGCCCAGTGGAATAAATGAATACCAAAACCAGCTTCAAATGCTGATTGAAAAGTTTAAGGCGAGCTGCCTCTGGTTTCTAGAAACGTGGAGCACCTCGGTGGTCCCAAATGACTTGACTGAAGTTATCTGAAACTGGGAAGCATACAAAAAGAAGAAAACCAAACCGAAACAAACAAACAAACAAAAAAGACAATAAAATGGGAGAGAAGAAAAAAAAAAAAAAAAAGAAAAAGAAAGGGACTGAAAACATTCACTCCTGCTGAAAATGCTGGCCATGAACTCTGGCTTGCTTCAATATACCAAAGGCATTTTCCCAGCAAGCAAGTATCAGCTTCACTGGGTGGCAGCAAAATTTACCTTTTGTGGCAGAAAACTGCAAATTCTCTTATCCCAACTTTATTCTGCATTATGCATTCTTGATCATTTAAGCACTACACACCTAGCACTGGGGTAGTACAAGTGGACTGGTTACTACCAACACACAGTGGCATACATGCTGGAAGTGTGCAATAAATAGGTACTGAAATCAATGATGCCCAAATAAATTCTGTGGTTTTATACATATATATATATATATATATTCAGGTTTATATCTATATCTATATCTATGTATATATCTATCTATCTATATATATATATATGAGAACCTGAATTTCTATTGTCTCAAGCAAGGTGTGGTGATACCTGCTCTGAATAGAATAGGCCTACCTAGACAGGAAGTTCTCAATGGCTTTTGAGAACCTCCTTTTTGGAGTTCCAGGCCAGATGGATCAGCAACAGGAAGGGCTAAGTTCCACCTAGGTCTTTGTCTTGAGCTATTCTCTCTAAGCCGCTGCAACTGCACCACAGAAAAGCTTATGGTGGGCATTATACTAGAAGGCTCTCATTTCCCTTCATGAACTGGGGAGGCCAACCCAGATCCAAAGGGTACAAAGGGGCAGCAATATTTTGGACTCACCTACCACAGAAGCCCTCAGTGGATGTAGAATCACAGAACGGTTTGGGTTGGAAGTGACCTCTGAAGGTCATCTACTCCAAGCCTCCTGTAAGCAGGGACTTCCTCAAGTAGATCAGGCTGCCCAGGTTACTCATCACCAAAGAACTTGGACTAATCCCATGACAAAGTGCTGGATCCAAGAGGTGATGCATTTCTTTTTTATTTACTTCATATCTCATTCTTTTTTCATTCCTCCCTACCACCCACCAATTTTCTTCCCCTATTTCCTTCTTTCATCCAACCAAGTGTCCTTAAGGGGAAGTGACCAAGAGCTTTCACTCCTTGGATCAAATGAACTGAACTCACCAATCATTTGGTGTCAGTTCATCTTGATTTACTCCAAGGGGTTTTGGGAACCTAGCACAACCTCCCTGATGCCCAACGTTGGCCTGGGAATTGGGTCACTACAGAACAGACTTTTTTTCTTGCCACTTTTTCATTTTTTCAAGGCATCTTCCTTCCCAGTATAGTTTAAGACTGATGTCCTAATTGGAAATAAAAGTTTTCCAGGGAATCTGAGAGAGTCAAGAGGGAGTGGATGTCTCAAAGGGGCTGAGCAGAGCATAAGAGACATCTTTATCCCATTCCACTGGTCTGCAAAAATATCTATATAATCTGAAGCACTGCTTGTTCTTGGCCCTTCTTCTTCTTTTGCCCCTTTTCTCCTTCTGCTTTTGCTTGCTTTCTCCTCACCTAGTTTGGGTTACAGTAAGAGAAGAGTGGTGGGGAGTGGGGAGAGATAATATTGGTTAGATGGCAACAGCATCTGGGCTTTATCCAAGGGGATAGGGGCTTTGTCTAGGGGAGTGTCCAGGGGAGTCTGGGGTACTGCTGGGTTATCTGTATGCATATATATATATATATATATATATATATATATATATATATAAAATCATCTATCTATATTACATATATATATATATATATATTTATCATCTGTATATATTTATATTTATCATCTCTTATATTTAATTTACTTTTGTATCCAGTATGCATTACTACTGTTGTACAGAATGATTTCATTTAACAACTGTGCAAAAGCAATTATTTACTCCTTTGGGGATAAATCCCAAATCCTGCCTGGTGCAAAATCACCACACTTCCCTTACCTCTGTGCATCCCACTGCACCCTGTTTGATCTGGTTTGCATTGTTAATATTCCCTTCACACAAGCACTCCCTGCCCTGCGAGGGGCACAGGGCTCTGGGTACAGAGTTCAGCATGAGAACTTGGTATTGACTGCCATCATATTTTAATTTATTTACTTTTGAGTGCACCCAGGTGGCTTGCAAATAAGAATTAATTCTGGTTTATTTTTTTCATGGCTGGCTGAGAGCTGACTTCAGGTTGGTGATTTTTCTCCACCAGACAGTGTCCTAGATGGCCTTCGGATTCTTCTGTCTAGTTTTCTATGACTTTCCTACACCAAGGGTTGTTTTCAACCTGCCTGGCTTTAGCACTGTCCTCTCTTTTACTGCCATGCTCCTATACTTCTGTAGTTCTCCACCATACTGAACATCTGCTCTGCTGTCCTAGGTCCACATCTGCTGCACAGTTTCTAACTCATGACAGCCTCAACTGTTGTCTTTCCCACTATATGAAACTTCTTGAGGGCTGAAACATCAGCTCATTCTTTGCACCTCCTTTGCTATATTAGGCTGCCAGCACAAACTCATTACCACTTACAAACTCATTATCTCTTAGTAGGCTCTGTTGCCTACTTATTCCATTTTCTATACTCCTTTTAAGTCTGATATTTTTCTTTTTCCATTATTCTGGAATTCCCATCCTTGAGGATTATTCTAAACTTGGCCTTGAGCAACCTGATCAAAGATGACAGTGGCTCAGACCACAGACCATTCCACTCCATTCCATTCCACTCCATTCCATTCCACTCCATTCCATTCCATTCCATTCCATTCCACTCCACTCCATTCCA
>VWZI01009224.1:244615-259826 GCA_013396835.1 Psilopogon haemacephalus
TCAGAGAAAGAGCAATGTGAAGCTGTGCTCTACAGGAAATCCTTCTGTAAACCAGAGTGGATTACCAGCGTGGCCCCAGCTGCTCCTGTATTAAAACATGTATCTGCAGGTTGCAGAAATCTGAATCAGCCAGAGCCCTCAAACTGAAACTGCTGTCATTAGGGCGATGCTGTAAAGGAAGACGATCTCAGAGCCAGCTGCTCTGATCATACCTACATCTGAGCAGAGCCTTCCTGATTGGCACAGGCCTTGATCTCTTTCTTCTTGTAGCGGGAGTTCAAGATGTGCTAAATTGTTCTGTATTAATAAGTTAAAAGCATGTCTTGAAAAATACCATTTAATAAAAATATTCGGTTACAATTTCCTACGCATTTAGCCCACTTCAATTTCATGCAGCTCATTCAGCAGTAAACCTAATTTACTGCATCAGATACTTTTTTTTTTTTTTCCTGACATTTCCCTAACAGCCCAAAATGATCAAGAAAACAAAATCTGTCGTGGAGTTTGCCACTCTCACCATCTATCAAGCTGTAGCTTTTCATTCAGGGTGCATGTCACAAGCAGTACATGAAAGAAGAGAATCATTGAATGGTAAGGGTTGGAAGGGACCTCTGCAGATTGAGTCCAACCTTGCTACCAAAGCAGGCCACAGAGGAATGCATCCAGATGAGTCTTGAAAGTCTGTACAGAAGGAGACTCCACAACTTAGAATCATAGAATCAGTCAGGGTTGGAAGGGACCACAAGGATCAGCCAGTTCCAACCCCCCTGCCATGCCCAGGGACACCCTACCCTAGAGCAGGCTGCCCACAGCCTCTGCCAGCCTGGCCAAAAACACCTCCAGGGATCTGGCCCCAAACACCTCCCTGCAGGGGCAACCCATTCCAGCCTCTCACCACTCTCATGCTCAACAACTTCCTCCTCACATCCANCACCTCCAGGCTCAATCTCCCCACCTCCAGCTTTGCTCCATTCCCCCTAGCCCTTTCACTCCTTGACAGCCTAAAAAGTCCCTCCCCAGCTTTTTTGTAGCCCTCTTCAGATGGTGGAAGGCCCCAAGAAGGTCACCTGGGAGCCTCCTCTTCTCCAGCCTGCACAGCCCCAACTCTTTCAGGCTGTGCTCACAGCAGAGGTGCTGCAGCCCTCTCAGCATCAACTTCTCTGGGCAGCCTACTCCAGGGCTCCAGCACCTGCACAGTAAAAAAGTTTTTCCTCACATTGAGGTGCAATTCCCTGGGTTCTAGTTTGTGTCCTTTGCCCTTTGTCCTATCAAAAGACACCGTTGAAAAGACTCAGGCTCCTTTTTCTTGACACCCACACCTCAGATATTTCTAAACAATGAGATTCTCTCTCAGCCTTCTCTTTTCCTGACTAAACATCCCCAGGTCTCTCAGCCTTTCCTCATCATCAGTGTTCCAAGTTCCTTCACTGTTATCCATTGGACACTTTCCATGTCCCTCTTGAGCTGGGGAGCTCAGAACTCCACACAATACTGCAAATGTGCTCTCACAGGGCAGAGGAGGAGGACAACTTCCTTTGACCTGCTGGCCACATTCTTCTCAGTACACCCCAGGGTAACTTTGGCCTTCTTGGCCACACGGGCACATTGCTGTCCCATAATATCCCTTTTCATGAATATATAAGAGCAGCACAACTGAACACCTTGGCTTTTTCTTGCATCAACAGGAAAATAAAGCCATAAAACATCAGAGCAATGAAAGTGGAGCTCAGTCACATGGCAGGGTAGTTTAAGAAGAATATTACTGGTGTAGTCAAGTGAAGTTACATCTTTTCTCCCAAAATTGAACAATGAAAGCTGTGATTGCAAAACATTTCTGACTTAAATGCGTTCCTGGAGGCACTTCAGCTTTAAATAAGACTCTCAAGGCAAAAATATAATTTTGTCTATTAAAAAAAAAATAGATATATAATATAAAATATCTTTTTTTTTTAATTCCCTGTTATGATGAAAGTCAGAGAAAGCAGAACTGCAGGAAAAATATAGATTAAAGAAAACACTAAATGTATTTGGTGCTTAAAGATAAGATCCAACATCAGTGTTGACAGTTTTGTTTTGCTTTTTTTTTCCCCTGTATTACTGCTCCACATCTCCTGTGCAAGTTTCCTCTGTTTTAAAAATCACAGAATGGTTTAGGTTGGAAGGGAGCTCAAAGCTCAGCNAAGAAAGCAAACTCTGTCGTGGAGTTTGCCACTCTCACCATCTATCAAGCTGTAGCTTTTCATTCAGGGTGCATGTCACAAGCAGTACATGAAAGAAGAGAATCATTGAATGGTAAGGGTTGGAAGGGACCTCTGCAGATTGAGTCCAACCTTGCTACCAAAGCAGGCCACAGAGGAATGCATCCAGATGAGTCTTGAAAGTCTGTACAGAAGGAGACTCCACAACTTAGAATCATAGAATCAGTCAGGGTTGGAAGGGACCACAAGGATCAGCCAGTTCCAACCCCCCTGCCATGCCCAGGGACACCCTACCCTAGAGCAGGCTGCCCACAGCCTCTGCCAGCCTGGCCAAAAACACCTCCAGGGAAGTTGCTCCAACCACCTCCCTGCAGGGGCAACCCATTCCAGCCTCTCACCACTCTCATACTCAACAACTTCTTCCTCACCTCCAGGCTCAATCTCCCCACCTCCAGCTTTGCTCCATTCCCCCTAGCCCTTTCACTCCTTGACAGCCTAAAAAGTCCCTCCCCAGCTTTTTTGTAGCCCTCTTCAGATGGTGGAAGGCCCCAAGAAGGTCACCTGGGAGCCTCCTCTTCTCCAGCCTGCACAGCCCCAACTCTTTCAGGCTGTGCTCACAGCAGAGGTGCTGCAGCCCTCTCAGCATCAACTTCTCTGGGCAGCCTACTCCAGGGCTCCAGCACCTGCACAGTAAAAAAGTTTTTCCTCACATTGAGGTGCAATTCCCTGGGTTCTAGTTTGTGTCCTTTGCCCTTTGTCCTATCAAAAGACACCGTTGAAAAGACTCAGGCTCCTTTTTCTTGACACCCACACCTCAGATATTTCTAAACAATGAGATTCTCTCTCAGCCTTCTCTTTTCCTGACTAAACATCCCCAGGTCTCTCAGCCTTTCCTCATCATCAGTGTTCCAAGTTCCTTCACTGTTATCCATTGGACACTTTCCATGTCCCTCTTGAGCTGGGGAGCTCAGAACTCCACACAATACTGCAAATGTGCTCTCACAGGGCAGAGGAGGAGGACAACTTCCTTTGACCTGCTGGCCACATTCTTCTCAGTACACCCCAGGGTAACTTTGGCCTTCTTGGCCACACGGGCACATTGCTGTCCCATAATATCCCTTTTCATGAATATATAAGAGCAGCACAACTGAACACCTTGGCTTTTTCTTGCATCAACAGGAAAATAAAGCCATAAAACATCAGAGCAATGAAAGTGGAGCTCAGTCACATGGCAGGGTAGTTTAAGAAGAATATTACTGGTGTAGTCAAGTGAAGTTACATCTTTTCTCCCAAAATTGAACAATGAAAGCTGTGATTGCAAAACATTTCTGACTTAAATGCGTTCCTGGAGGCACTTCAGCTTTAAATAAGACTCTCAAGGCAAAAATATAATTTTGTCTATTAAAAAAAAAAAGATATATAATATAAAATATCTTTTTTTTTTTATTCCCTGTTATGATGAAAGTCAGAGAAAGCAGAACCGCAGGAAAAATATAGATTAAAGAAAACACTAAATGTATTTGGTGCTTAAAGATAAGATCCAACATCAGTGTTGACAGTTTTGTTTTGCTTTTTTTTTCCCCTGTATTACTGCTCCACATCTCCTGTGCAAGTTTCCTCTGTTTTAAAAATCACAGAATGGTTTAGGTTGGAAGGGAGCTCAAAGCTCAGCCAGTTCCAACCCTCCCTATGCCATAGGCAGGGACACCTCCCACTAGAGCAGGTCACTTTCTCAGCTCAGTTCTCCAGTTCTTTGCACTCTTCCACCTCTCGTTCCATTCTCCCTCCTCTTTTCTCCCTGGCAGATAATTCCTAGGGTTTGCCCTTATGGTCCACCCAGTACAGTACTGCTGTTACCCTGCTCCATCTAGTGGGACGATGGCAGCATGAGCTGCAAACACTGCATGGGGCTGGGAAGGGGAAATGGAACACAGAACCCAGCCTGGCCCCCAAGAGCAGGCACTTTCAGGCTGCAGCTTGATGCGTGCCTAAATTTAATTCCAAAGTCTGCAGCTCGTTTCACATGCAGCACATGCCAAAGGTGGTGCTGCCATCACCTGCACATCACATCTCTGAACACCTCTGGACTACACACAACAGCCCAACCTGGCTTTTATCTTGCTAGCATCAAACTAAACCAAACACAGAGCAGCAGCTTGAGTAAGCCCTGTCTGCAGAGAAGACTGAAAGCAGGACTAGGGAAGTGATTGTCCTCCTGTGCTTAGCACTGAAGAGGCCACAACTTGAGTACTGCATTCAGTTTTGGAGCCCTCACTCCAAGGAGGACATGGGGTACAGGAGCATGTCCAAAGAAGGATGACAAAGCTGGTGGTGAAGGCTCTGGAGGAATTATATGAGGAGCACTGAGCACCTGAAGGAACTGCGTCCAGTTTTGGAACCCCTGGGACAAGAGGGACGTGGAGATGCTGGAGGTGTCCAGAGAAGGGCCACGAGGATGCTGAGAGGGCTGCAGCACCTCTGCACTCTTCACTGAAGAGGCTCTTCTATGTTGTAACAGGCTGCCCAGATAGGTGTTTGAATCCCCATCTCTGGAAGTGCTTCAAAGTGGCAGAGATGTGGTGCTAAGGGACATGGTTTAAGACCAGACTTGATAGGGTTAGATAATTGCTGGGATGGATGATTTTAAAAGCTGAAATGATTCTGTGATTCTATATTTCCTGGGCAAGTGATGCAAATCCTTCCTAGATTTCACCAGTCTCTGAGCACCAATTTGGTCAATAAAGTATTTAAGCCCTCAGTGCTGTGTGGGCTGTTGCAAGATTAATTTTTGGAAGTATTTTCTACTGTATAAAGGTCCTCCACTTACTCTCACTCTAGGCAGCAGGGTCAGAAGCAGTGCAAGGATGTTGCTCTCCACTTACTATCATATGGCATCCTGGCCTGGATCAGGAACAGTGTGGCCAGCAGGACAAGGGAGGTTATTCTGTCCCTGTACTTGGCACTGGTCAGGCCACACCTTGAGTACTGTGTCCAGTTCTGGTCCCTTCAAGAGAGATCTTGAGGTGCTGAGACATGTCCAGAAAAGGGCAACAAAGCTGGTTGAGGGGCCTGGAGCACAGCCCAGTGAGGAGAGGCTGAGGGAGCTGGGGGTGTGCAGCCTGCAGAAGAGAAGGCTCAGGGGAGACCTCATTGCTGTCTACAACCACCTGAACAAAGGTTATAGCCAGGTGGGGTTGGGCTCTTCTTCCAGGCAACGAGCCACAGAACAAGGGGACACCCTACCCTACAGCAGGCTGCCCACAGCCTCTGCCAGCCTTGCCTTAAACACCTCCAGGGATCTGGCCCCAAACACCTCCCTGGGCAACCCATTCCAGCCTCTCACCACTCTCATGCTCAACAACTTCCTCCTCACCTCCAGGCTCCATCTCCCCAGCTCCAGCTTTGCTCCATTCCTTCTAGTCCTGTCACTCCCTGAGAGCCTAAAAAGTCCCTGAGGATGCTCAAGGGTGACCTCACTGCTGTCTACAGCTACCTAAAGGGAGGTGTAGCCAGGTGGGGTTGGGCTCTTCTCCTGGGCAACCAGCAACAGAAGGAGGGGACACAGTCTCAAGTTGTGCCAGAGGAGGTATAGGCTGGATGTTAGGAGGAAGTTCTTGACAGAGAGAGAGATTGGCATTGGAATGGGCTGCCCAAAGAAGTGGTGGAGTCACCATTCCTGGAAGTGTTCAAGCAAAGACTGGATGGGGCACTTAGTGCCATTGGCTAGGGCTGGGTGCTAGGTTGGATTGGATGAGCTTGGAGGTCTCTTCCAACCTGGCTGATTCTATATCCAGGCTTTTGTGGGCTGGTGGAAGAGGCAGAGCATATCTTAATGCTTCTCTGTATAGTCACTATCTCAAAGCCTGCAGCGCTGACTCGAGGAAAGTCTGCCCTCAGCACTCACTGGATAAATCCAGATCTCACTGTGGGGAGATGACAGCTGAGTCAGCACCTTGGGTGGAGTTGGAATGCAAGTTTTAGGACCAGCAGAGTCTGCCTCTGTGCCAGGAGAGGATCTGCAAATGGCTATGCGGAGCCACGTCTTGGAAACTGATGGCAGTGTCTCCAACCAGGTAATGTGACATTCAGACTGCATAAAACCCTCTGAGAATGTGACCCCAGTTGAGCAGACTTGGAAGGATTGGCTGCAAACCCCTAATTTTAGACGTTGCCTTATGGATCCAGCTCCTGGGACAAGGAGACTGCCTTCTCCATCTGACGTCAAACACCAGGCTCGCTTCTGCTTCAGCTGGGTGCATGGCACACACACACACCCCCACTCAAATGCAAAATGGCACAGAAAGCAAGACACTGGCATGACAGTGCAGTATTTAGAACCACAGAAACCTTTTGCTTAGAAGAGACTTCTCAGATCAAGTCTGACCCTTAACCCAACACACTGCCAGGTCACCACTAAACCCTGTCCCTCGGCATCACATCTACATGGCTTTAAAATCCCTCTAGGGATGGGACCATCACCACTGCCCTGAGCTTTGCAAGCCAAGAAAAGAAATCCATGAATGATCTACCACCATCAACAACACAAAAAAAACCTCCAAAAAACAAAACAAAACAAAACAAAACAAAAAAAACCCAACCCTGCTCAGCCATTATGGAGATTTAAAAGGTTTTAACACAGGAGATTCACAGTGCTCTGGCTTTAAAAAAATTGCAGAGTTCAGGACAAAATTTCTTTTGACTGAATCCATTCATTCATTTAACTGAGGAAAGAATGCAGTCTGCTGGGAGGTTTGGAGTGCCTTAAAGCAGGTATTTAAGAAAACAGTTCCCTTGGGATATCTGAGACACCCTGGCAGCCTGTTTCAGGGCTTGGCAACCCATGTGGGGAAGAAATTTTCCCCAATATCCAACCTCAACCTCTTCTGGTACAACTTGAGACAATTTTCTCTAACCCTACCACTTGCTCCATGGGAGAAGAGACTGACTTCACCTCACCCCAACCTCCTTTCAGGGGGTTGTAGAAAGCTAGAAGCAATCCCCTCAGACTCCTTTTTTTTGCCAGGGGGAACAACCCCAGTTCCCTCAGCTGCTCCTCAGAACTCTTGTGCTCTAGGTAAGAATTTTGCCACTGCTCTAATTATGTCAAAACTTACAAGTCAAGGCTGTAATGGAGACACTCCTGACTGCCTCTTCCTCAGG
The DNA here is from genome assembly GCA_013396835.1 of Psilopogon haemacephalus. Taxonomy (NCBI): domain Eukaryota; kingdom Metazoa; phylum Chordata; class Aves; order Piciformes; family Megalaimidae; genus Psilopogon; species Psilopogon haemacephalus. The sequence goes on from VWZI01009224.1 coordinate 251,974, forward strand.
AGAGATGTAGTAAGTAAGACTTTGGAAGTGCTATAAGCTTTTAGCACGGTTAACTACATGTGGTAGGTACCACCAAACCCTGAAATTGGACACATAGACAAGTATTTGGACAACTAATTCCAGAAATAGAATCACAGAATGGTAGGGGTTAGAAGAGACCTTTGGAGATTGAGTCTAACCACTCTATCAAAGCAGGATCACCTAAGGCAAGCCACAGGAATGCATCCAGAGCGGTTCTGAATGTCTCCAGAGAAGGAGACTCCACAACCTCTCTGGGCAGCCTGCTTCAGGGCTCCAGCACCCTCACAGCAAAGAAGTTTCTGCTCACGTTGAGGTGGAAGTTCCTGTGTTCCAGATCATGTCCATTGTCCTACCACAGGGCATTGCTGAAAAGAGCCTGGCCCCTTTTTCCTGACACCCACCCTTCAATGACTCTATGACATTTCCCCCCATTCTACTGCATCAGAATCACTTCTATTTTCTGAGCATGCCTTTTAAATCACAGAATGGAACCACAGGATACCTCCAGTTCAAAAAGACCTCTAAGATCATTGAGTCCATAATCAGATATTGAATCAACAGTCAAAATCAACCTTTTCAAGAAACTCAGAGTAGGAGATGCAGATGTGGAAGCATCACCACGTTCCAGCTGCCACTCTGCGACCATTTGCAAAGTGATGCAAGACTCTTGTTAAAATGTCAAGAAACTCAGAGTAGGAAACCCAGATGTGGAAGCATCACCACGTTCCAGCTGCCACTCTGCGACCATTTGCAAAGTGATGCAAGACTCTTGTTAAAATGTCAAGAAACTCAGAGTAGGAAACCCAGATGTGGAAGCATCACCACGTTCCAGCTGCCACTCTGCGACCATTTGCAAAGTGATGCAAGACTCTTGTGAAAATGTCAAGAAACTCAGAGTAGGAGATCCAGATGTGGAAGCATCACCACTTTCCAGCTGCCACTCTGCCACTATTTGCAGTGATTCAAGACTCTTGTTAAGATTTGTTATGCCTAAGTGGCAGCACAGCAATAATCACCCCACTCTCAGAAGACAAAGCATGGCAACTTGGACTGCTCTCTTGAGTTACCTACTAAGCTAAATGATTTTGAGCAGTTTTGAAAGCTCCTGCTTGTGCTGAGCATGGTCTCTAGAAAGCTCCATGGTGAGACCTCAGCAAAGCAGAGAGGGCTGCTGTGCTGTAGGTGTTTATTTAATAACTCCAAGAGTCACTCTGACTTCAGTACCCTGCAGTCACTGACCCAATATGCCACTCCACTGGATAGAAAAGCCACATGCTCAGGCACAGATTGGCCCACAGATCCTGTTAGCTGTCAGCAGAACTGCTTTGCAAGTCCCATCTGCTGGGAGGTCAAGACTTCATTATCAGGACCAGTAAATGAGAGATTAAAATGGACTCTGGCCAATTCAGCACATCTGCCGTGGAGGAACACCAACCACCAGTGCTTTCAGGGGAGAAGGGTTATTAAATGAAGTTTCTCCAGAGATATGAAAGGTATGAAAAACACAGCAACGTGTCAGCTGCTTCTTGCTGGGACAAATCTTCCTCATCCACCATCCACACAAACATGCTTGGGTGCATTGTAAGTCTGGATGGTCACTGAGGTGCCTGTGCTTCCATAACTAAATCAGGACAAAGCTTCCTGGCACACACCTGATCAAAACTCTCCACTACATACCTGCTCGCTTCGTGATCCCACCCAGACTCAAGTTGTTGACTGATTTCTCAACACCACCCATGAACAGGTGAGTAACATGAGACAGTGTGACACAAAATTGAAATCACATTCCAAAAGAGAGCGATTTCCAACAGGAACCCAAATAATCTTGTAAACAAAACCCAGCCTGGATCCATTAAGCTGGTTGGACTCGATGATTGTAGAGATCTTTTCCAACTGAAACGATTCTTTGAGTCTACATGTGCATGGTGAGGAGCACCTGATGCTGCAGATAATGGCTCCAGTAATTTAATGCTCTCATTTTCTTCGATAAGATCAAGAGCTGAACTCTATTTTGATGAGGCAACCAAGTCTGACTACAGGACATCTATTTCCTTAATCTGACCTATCAGATAAAGAACATATTCCATCTTTTTTCCTGCCAAGAGTAAACCAGTAAAACAGCACTTAAAGTTCCCAAATGAATCACAGAATTAACCAGGTTGGAAAAAACCTCTCAGATCATCGAGTCCAACCTATCACCTTCTATTAAACTAAACCACAGCACTAAGTGCCTCATGCAGCCTCCTCTTAAACACCTCCAGGGATGGAGATTCCACCACCTCCCTGGGCAGCCCATTCCAATACCAGTCTCTATCTCTCTGTGAAGAACTTCTTCTTAATATCCAGCCTGAACCTGCCCTGGCACGGCTTAAGGTTGTGTCCCCTCATTCCAGCTCTGGGTGCCTAAATACATAGGGCTCAGAAGAATCCCTAAAAGCCACCTCCTCACTGAGCTCTTTGAACTTAATTATAATCACTTTGATGTCACTTCGTGTTAAGACACCAGGCCTGGAGAAGATAACAGCCACAAACAACAGATCCTCTCTTGTTTGTCAGGGGAGAACACTTTTTTTTCTCCCCCCCTACCCCTCAGTGTGGTTTCTTATAATAATCCTATCTAAATTCTGTACTTCGAGAAGCACAAAATAAATACCAAGTGGAAAAGCGCCGAGGCTGAAAGAGACTTTGCACTCCCTATTGTTACAGTCCCGTTGTGGCCATCATCTTTTTGACAGGATGAAGGATTCAGAAACAGCACACACACACAAAAAAAACCCAAAAAAACCCAAAACAAAAAAACTCCTATCTGTAAGCAGAATGAGAGCAACAGGACAGAGTTCAACATCTCCAGAAAGCTGCTCTGATGAAGGGGTTTGTAGGCTGCAGCACACTCCTGTAGTTGGTGGCAACCCCACTAGGTGTCAGCTACCACTGTATTTCTACTGGGAATATGAACGTGCTGGTGCCTAAGATGGTTCACATTAGCATCGCTCTATGGCAGATCGTCCTTGCCTTAACTTCTACCTATACATTTCCATTCCGTCTATTACTTATGCACAGATCACAGCCTGCAGAGATGTGCCCAGGCCAACCTCATGAAATTCAACAAGGCCAAGTGGAAGGTCCTGTACCTGGGTGGGTGCAATCCCAAGCACAGCTCCAGGCTGGGTGGGGAATGGCTGAGAGCAGCCCTGAGGAACAGGACTGGGGGTCTGGGCTGATGCAAAGCTGAAGATGAGGCTGCAGTGTGAGTGCAGCCCAGACAGCAACTGTGTGCTGGGCTGCAGCAAGAGCAGCTGTGGGCAGCAGGGCAAGGGAGGGGATTGTGCCCCTTGGCTCTGCTCTCCTCACACCCCACCTGCAGCACTGTCTGCAGCTCTGCAGCCCCCAGTGCATGGAAGTGTTGGAGCCAGTCCAGAGGAGGCCATGAAGATGACCAGAAGGCTGCAGCAGCTCTGCTGTGAGGACAGGCTGAGAGAGTTGGGGCTCTGCAGCTTGGAGAAGAGAAGGCTTTGAGGAGACCTTGGAGTGGCCTTCCAGTATCTGAAGAGGACTACAGGAGGGCTGGGGAAGGACTGTTCACAGGGTCTTGTAATGACAGGACGAGGGGGAATGGGTTTAAACTGGCAGAGAGGAGATTGAAACTGGATATTAGGAGGAAGTTCTTTGTAGTGAAGGTGGTGAGACACTGGCACAGGTTGCCCAGGGAGGTTGTGGCTGCTCCCTCTCTGGAGGTGTTCAAGGGCAGGTTGGATGAGGTCTTGAGCATCCTGTTCTAGTGAGAGGTGTCCCTGCCTATGGCACAGCAGGCTGGGAACTGGCTGAGCTTTGAGTTCCCTTCCAACCTAAACCATTCTATGATTCTATTGTATTAGTCCAACCAACACCACTCTTAATTAAAGCTTGCTTTGTATGAAAACAGACCTTCCTGAAGGCACGGGGAAATGTCATGTTCTCAGGAAAAAGAAAAACAAACTAAAAAATACCCCCCAAAAAGGAACCAAACCAAACAAAACCCCAAACAACAACCAACCAACCAAAAAGTTACATGGAAATAAAGTCCAGAGGCAAAAAACGTCCCACATATTTTGCCCCTTGTTGCCTGTGCCTGGAGAGAGCTGTTTCTGGATGAACTCACCATTTCTGAGAACTAGAAACCATTGCACTCCTGTAATAATACTACCCTGGGTAGTGCTGCGGGTTTACAATTCAGCATCTCTCTCTGTGTGCTGAAAACACCATCAAAACTGCCTTGCTGAGAGATGATATTCATAGAATCAGAGAATTGTACCAGTCGAAAAAGAACATCAAGTCCAGCTGTCAGGCTAAGACTATCCTGGCCATTAAACCATGTACTCAAGTGCCATGTCCACACGTTTCTTGAATCTCCAGGGATGGTGACTCCACCACCTGCTTGGGCAGCCTGCTCCAATGCCTGACCACTCTTGCAGGATGGAAAATATTCCTAATAGCCAACCTGATCCTTCTGTGTCACCATTTCAGGCCATTTCATCTCTTGTTCTATAAGAATCAGAAGTGTCAGGGCTGGAAGGGACCTCAAGGGTCATCCAGTTCCAACCCTTTGCCATGGACACCTTACACTAGCTCAGGTAGCTCAGAGCCACATCCAGCCTGGCCTTAAACACCTCCACCACCTCCCTGGGCAACCTGTGCCAGTGTCTTACCACCCCCATGGTAAAGAACTTCCTAACATCCAATCTGAATCTCCCCACTTCTAATTTTGCTCCATTCTTCCCAGTCCCATCACTACCTAACCTCCTATTATCTGATACTGTGGAGAAGAGACCAACTTCTACCTCACTCCAATCTCCTTTCAGGGAGCTGTAGAGAGCAATGAGGTCAGATAAATAGCTGCAGCAAGCAAGATAGCTGATGCAAAAATCACATCAGGCCAGACACACTATTTATGCTTAGTGTTCTGACTTCCTACATGTTAAAGCAATCTTTACAACTCCTCTGTACAATTTGAATTGCTGGTAGATGAGAAGCTCAATATGAGGCAGCAGTGTGCACTTGCAGCCCAGAAAGGCAAGCAGAGCCTGGGTTTTATCAGGAGAAGTGTGGCCAGCAGGGCAAGGGAGGTGATTCTCCCCCTCTATTCTGCTCTGCTGAGACCCCACTTGGAGTAGTGCATCCAAGCTGGGGAGGGACTTTTTAGGGTGTCAGGTAGTGCCAGGACTAGGGGGAATGGAGAAGAGCTGGAGGTGGGGAGATAGCCTGGAGGTGAGGAGGAGGTTGTTGAGCATGAGAGTGGTGAGAGCCTGGAATGAGTTGCCCAGGGTGGGTGGCAAACCATTCCAGGTGTTTGGGGCCATATCCCTGGAGATATTTAAGGCCAGGCTGGCAGAGACTGTGGGCAGCCTGCTCTAGGGTAGGGTGTCCTTGGGCATGGCAGGGGGGTTGGAACTGGCTGATCCTTGTGGTCCCTTCCAACCCTGACTGATTCTATGATTCCATGAATCTGCATCTGATCCTAAATAAAAGGTTAGGTGAGCTTCAAAACCATCAACCAGCCAGACAAATATGGCTTTTGGGTGCGTGTGGGAGCTCATGTACCTGCCAGTACAGAAAGGTATATCATGTTTTGTTGCTGCAACATGCTAAAATATTCTATCACTCCTGCTCAAGACCTATAAACCCCAAATGCAAGCAGTGAAAGCAAAATTGCTGTCGGAACAGAGGGCTGTGAACGGGGCCCTGAGGACCTTGCTGTGCTTAGAAGAGCAAATAAAGCCAGAAGAACATAGCATCATGAACAGCCAATACCTCTAGAAGAAGAAAGGAACAAAAGCCTGATTCAAGCTAGAGGGCAATTCTGGCCTAAGAACAAATAGATATGATCATCAATTCATTTAATTCAGAGCAAATAAATAACCATTAAGACGTTCAGGTTTCTGAAATGGTTCCTCGGTTGGGAGCTGCCTTCTCAGGGTATTTCTCTGTCTATGGAAGTTAGATGATAAAATTCCTGTTGGAAGAGCTTTACTAAAGAAAAATCCAAACAAACCAATATTTTCCTGAAGCAATTGAGAGAATACTGATCTTGTGATTCAGACTAATGTTGATTCAATACTAATTGTTGACACAGGCAATGAAAATTGAATGCCTGTCACAAATTTAATCTGATTTTTGCTTATTAGTTTATTGTGTTTAAACTTTTTGTTTTTTCTTCTTCTTCTTCTTCTTCTTTTTACCATCTGAAAACATTTTGTGTGTGTTCTATCACACGCTTTAATGAAGCAATCATTTCTCTGAGATAAAGAACCGGAGGAGCACTAGTCAAAAAAAAATCATTTTCATTCCTTCTTACTGCACTGCCTGTTAAGAACTGATGAGCAAGTGGTGGGGTTCTAATACATGCAAATGCATTTCTGTATTATCTGTACACAAGGCACTATATTAGATCTCGTATTGAAGTGCACCAACCACATGTCAGAGCAATATTTTCACGTGTTTATAATCCTAAGCCCACAGGCTGCAGGTTTTAAAATGATGGTTTTTGAAGGCTGCAGAATTAATCACAGAATTGTTCTGGTTGGAGCAGTAAGTTCAACTGTTGATCTAACAGCACCGTGGCCATTAGACCATGTCCCAGAGTGCCATGTCCACAGCTTTCCTGAACGCATCCAGGGATGGTGAATCCACCAGCAGGGAGAAAGAAAGGGGGCAAAGGAGGGGGACAAAGACGAGGACAAAGAAAGAGGACAAGTAGGAGGGCAGTGACTGGCTTGAGAGCAGCCCTGGAGAGAGGGACTTGGGGGTGCTGGTAGATGAGAAGCTCAAGATGAGGCAGCAGTGTGCACTTGCAGCCCAGAAAGCCAAGCAAAGTCTGGGCTGCAGCAGGAGCAGTGTGGGCAGCAGGGAGGTGATTCTCCAGCTCTACTCCACTCTGGTGAGACTTCACCTGGAGTACTCCATCCAGTTCTGGAGCCTCTGCAACAAGAAAGATTAGGACGTGCTGGAACATGTCCAGAGAAGAGCCAGAAGGACAATCAGAGAGGGCTGGAGCTGCTCTGCAATGGAGACAGATTGAGAGTTGGGTCTGTTCAGAATGGAGAAGGCCCCAAGGTGACCTTCTCATGGCCTTCCAATACCTGAAGTGGGCTACAGGAAAGTTGGGGAGGGACTTTTTAGGGTGTCAGGTAGTGCTAGGACTGAGGGGAATGGAGCAAAACTAGAAGTGGGTAGATTCAGATTGGATGTTAGGAAGAAGTTCTTCACCATAAGGGTGGTGAGACACTGGAATAAATTGCCCAGGGAGGTGGCAAAAGGGCCAGGCTGGAGGTGGCTCTGGGCAACTTAATCTAGTATGAGTTGGCAGGAAGGTTAGAGCTGGATGATTCTTAAGGTCACTTCCAGCCCTGACAATTCTATGAAAGGGATGAGAAGGAGGGCAAAGGAGGGGGACAAGGAAAGGGGAAAAGCATCACTATAGGTGCAGTGCAACCATGAAATCTTCAGGCTCAAATACATTGGTAAAGAATGAAGATGTCCAAATGACAAAGACAGAAAACACTCTAACAAATTCAGCAGAATTTTCCCTGCTAGTAGAGAAGCTGGAATGTCATGTCCATAGGAGAGGGGTCAAGCCCACACACCCATGTTTCAACTCCCCCACCAGATAACATCAACATCAATGAAGGCAGAAGGTGGCAGCAAGACCCCTCTCTACTGCTGTCACACGAGCACATCTACTGTCACACTCTTGCTCAACCACATCATCTGTGGCTTTATTTCCCTGTGATGTTTCACAGAAAAGCCAGGCTGGAAGCTTCTCTACAGTTTCCATCTTCAAGGTGACTTTTGGGTTA
>VWZI01009224.1:279684-289741 GCA_013396835.1 Psilopogon haemacephalus
CTCATTCCCTCACAAATGTCAGGTCAGCTAATGTCATGCATCTTGAATAGGTGCATCTTTTTTTTTTTTTTTTCCCCTGTCCTTCCAGAACATCAGGTGCAGCTGCTAAAATTGAGATGTGGCAGTTGGTTTGCAAGCCAGTGCTGGACATCATGAATTTCAGAGTGAAATGTCGCCTGAGAGATGAAAGACTGCAGGAATAAAAGATTAAGGGCAAGAGGGTGTGAACTCATCAATATTTGTACTTCTGGAGGACCTGAACCTTGGCCACACACTCCTACAGTGTCACTGTGTGGTCCTCAACATAAACAGGACTTTTTTCCTTTTCCCCCCACCCTGCCTTTCTCAGTGAAAAATGGTAGTAATTACATAAAACTGCACAGCTACCAAGAATTTAATTTTGTGCTTTAACAATACAGAAATTAGACACCAGCACAGCTTCTCTAAATGAGATTCGCTTCATCTCCCTGTCTCCTAGACAGAATGCTCCCTCCTCCTTCCAGAGCAAAATGTGCAGCAAGCTGCAATAGCCCAAGGGAATCCCCTCCACAATGAATGCCCTCCAGAATGTGTGCTCCTAGAAATAGAAATGTTGGGAGGCTCCAGATACTGTTTAGAGAAAGGGAGGCTGAGTGGAGACTTCATTTATAGGATCACAGGATGTTAGGGCTTGGAAAGGACCTCTGGAGATCATCGAGTCCAACCCTCCTCCCAGGGCAGGACCAGACAATCTAGCTCAGGTCACACAGGAACACATCCAGACAGGCCTTGAAAGGCTCCAGAGAAGGAGACTCCATAACCTCTCTGGGCAGCCTGTGCCACTGCTCTGGGACCCTTAAAATCAAGAAGTTCCCCATTGTGTTGAGCTGGAACCTCCTGTGCTGCAGCTTCCATTCATTGCTCCTTGGCCCATCCCAGGGAGCAAGTGAGCAGAGTCTGTCCCCCCACTCCTGACCCACTCAGATATTTATAAGCATTGATTAAATCCTCTCTCAGTCTTCTCTTCTCCAGACTAAGCAGCCCCAGGTCTCTCAGCCTCTCCTCATCAGGCAGTGCTGCAGTTCCCTCAGTGTCCTCATAGCCCTCCGCTGGACCTTCTCCAGCAGATCCCTGTCCCTCGTAAACTGTGGAGCCCAAAACCTAAGGCAGTATTCAAGATGGGGTCTCATCCGGACATTGTGTTCTACAGGTCCCTGAAAAGATGGTGCAGTGAGGTGGGGTCATTCTCTTCTCCCTAGTATCAGGTGAGCAGACTAGATACTGGTCTCACCACTCTCATGCTCAACAACTTCCTTCTCACCTCCAGTCTGAATCTCCCCACTTCCAGCTTTGCTCCATCCCCCCTAGTCCTGTCACCACCTGACACCCTAAAAAGTCCCTCCTCAGCTTTTTTGTAGGTCCCTTCAGATACTGGAAGACCACAAGAAGGTCCCCTGGGAGCCTCCTCTTCTCCAGACTGCACAGCCCAAACTCTTTCAGTCTGTCCTCACAGCAGAGGTGCTGCAGCTCTCTGAGCATCCTTGTGGCCCTTCTCTGGACATGCTCCAGCATCTCCACATCCCTCTTGTCCCAGGGGCTCCAGCACTGGATGCAGTACTCCAGGTGGGGTCTCAGCAGAGTGAAATAGAGGGAAAGAATCACCTCCCTCACCCTGCTGGCCACACTGTTCCTCTGAGCATCCTCGTGGCCCTTCTCTGGACATACTCCAGCATGTCCACATCCCTCATGTAATAGGGGCTCCAGAACTGGATGCAGTACTCCAGGTGGGGTCTCAGCAGGGCAGAGTACAACATACATATCTATATATGCCTATAAATATCTGATGGGTGGATGTTAAGTGGCTGGGGCCAAGCTCTTTCTGAAGGTGTGCAGCAATAAGCCATTCTTGGCAATATCTACAAACTGGAACAGAGGACATTTCACCTCAACATGAGGAGAACTTTTTTACAGTGAGGAACGGGCTGCCCAGAAAGGTTGTGGAGTCTCCTTCTCTGGAGACTTTCCAAACCTGCCTGGATGCATTCTTGTGCAAACAACCTCGAGTGATCCTGCCTTGGTAGGGGAGCTGAACTCAACGATCTCTAGAGGTCCCTTCCAACCTCTTGGGTCTGTGATTCTGTGAAAGCTAGTGTAGTGCAAGTGTGAAAAAATGTCCTGGCAAGCTGCTGCTTGTATCAGTGGGCAAATCAACTAAAGGGGAGCACACTCGCCCTGCCACTATTGCACTGCATTTTCAGTTCTGCTGTCTCAAGACAACAACCCAAAACGCCTGCCCCTCCCCTCCAGTAATTTATCTTGCACAATTTTTTGGGGGCAATGAATATTAATGCCCTGTGCTGATCTGGTGTCACTGCTCTCAGTATTTATTGCGGGGTTTGATTAGCTCTGCTATTATAATTCACAGCAAACAAGGCGCGGCACAAATAGGAACCTCTGTAAATCGCTACGGGGAGCAGAAGCAATCAGGCTGCTATCAAGGTGCATGTTTCAGACCCGGTTCTAATGAAGCAGTTTATTGATCACAATAGGCTAAGCCCACCTCTGTCTCAGAGGTGGATACCTGCTTTGCCACACCGACACCAAACTTTCAGGCATGGGAGCCCAAGGAGAGTAGTCGCTATGGAAAAGTGACTTTGTGCCACAGTCACTGAGGGGTTGTATGGGAGCAGCTTCACATCCAGCTCTTCTCTTCAGCCCTCAAGTCCAGAGACACCACAGCAGTGATGGGAGGGTTGGAAGCCCTCTGCTGTGAGGCCAGAGTGAAAGAGGTAGAGTTGTTCAGCCTGGAGAAGAGAAGGCTCCAGGGAGACCAGGCAGAAAGCTGGGGACAGACTTTTGAGCAGGGCACAGTGTGCTGGGACAAGGGGTGATGGCTTGAAACTGAAAGTGGATTTGTTCTAGACAGAATCATAGAATCAGTCAGGGTTGGAAGGGACCACAAGGATCACCTAGTTCCAACCCCCCTGCCATGGGTCTCCACCAAGCCTTCTCTTCTCCTGGCTGAAAAGTCCCAACTCTCTCAGCCTGTCCTCATAGCAGAGCTGCTGCAGCCCTCTGAGCATCTTTGTGGCCTCCTCTGGACTCTCTCCAGCAGTTCCATGTCCTTCCTGTGCTGGGGGCTGCAGAACTGCACACAGTGCTGCAAGTGGGATCTGAGGAGAGCAGAGTAAAGGGGCAGAATCCCCTCCCTTGCCCTGCTGCCCACAGCTTCTCTTGCTGCAGCCCAGCACACAGTTGCTGTCTGGGCTGTGTGTGCACACTGCAGGCTCACATTGAGCTTCTCATCCACCCAGACCCCCAGGTCCTTTTCCTCAGGGCTGCTCTCCAGGCACTCACCACCTAGCCTGGAGCTGTGCTTGGGATTGCATCCACCCAGGTGCAGGACCTTAAACTTGTTGAATTTCATGAGGTTAGCCTGGGTACACCTCTGCAGCCTGTCCAGGTCCCTCTGGATGGATCCCTGCCCTCCAGCATCCTGCTCTAGCTCTAGTTGCCGATGTCCCTGATGACTGCAGGAGAAGCTGGACTAGATAGCATATAAAGACTCCTTCCAAGCCAACCTATTCTGTGATTCTCTATAGAAGTATTTGCCTTTAAGGCATTTGGAGCTGTCTAGCATTATGATTCCTCCTGGAGACTGCTCATGTTGTTCTGGTGGCCAAAGGACACCCACTCCTTGCGAGAAGCCTGAATAATAGATCTGTGAGTATGGCAGCAATGTAAACTGATCCATCTCCTGTCAAATCGAACAGAAGGAGGAACCAAAACCTTACAGGTTTTGGCAGAGCAGCCGATTCTATAAATCAAAATTAATTTAAACCATCGTGAAATAGCTCAGACACTGCAGCTTCAAGCTTTTTTTTTTTTTAACCAGAGTGAGTTTTGTGGTGGCCCTTAAACCCTTCCAAAGTCTGGCATTTGTCCCAAGCTGTGTCAATGTGAGCACTGGAAGCAATCTTAAAAGCAGTGCCAGTGCTTCTCCACCCACAGGAAGGTTTTAGGAGGTTTTTCAGAGCATTGCCTGCCTCAGAAGCCAAACCCATTTGATTTCCCATCAGCACCAGGCTTTAATTTTCCCCTTAGGTGGCAGGCATAAAAATATCAGGGTGCTTAAACTTGGTGACAGAGCTCTAATGGAAGTTATGCAAAATTTATTTGCCTTTCAAAATAAATTATCAAGCAATTCTATGGCTGATTTAATTGCATGTGTTTATTTATTTATGGGTGGTGACTGGCAAATTTATAAAAGGTGATCAAATCAAAAATTATCCTCCTGGAAATATGAGCCACAAGAGTTCTAGAGAAGCCTCAAGGAAGCTCTTTTCCTATATATTTGGCACGCTGATTCCTGGAGAATGCAGCTTAGTGTGAGAGAGATTTCACAGAGAGAAAACTCTATTATAAAGAGCTTGGGCTAAAATAAAGCAGACAAATTGTAGGGAAAAAGAGAGAAAAAAAGAAAAAAATCAACAACAAAACAACCAGAAGCCAATATGTGAGGCTGATGAAACATTCTACAGAAGTCAGTTTTATATCATAACGGAGAAATCTGCAAGCAAATTTCCATTGCAAATGTCATTTAGCTATAAATATTAATGCATAAATATTAGCTGCAGCTATTTCATGCAGCTACATTGATACAACTTGCACATCCCCAGTATGAATAAACCAACGTTTCCTGGGTCTCTTTTTATTTCTGTTATTTATTTATTTCAATTTTATTACTCGTCAAACATGATTTCTGGACGCATTTTGTCTAACTAGATTATGTAATTAAGAAAATCACATTATTTGCATGGTGTGCATGGGATGGAATGCGAGATTCCATCTTGCATTCATGTGAGCGAAGTTCTTCACCATGAGAGTGAACACATTGCCCAGAGGACAATTGCCCAGAGGCTGGAATGGGTTGCCCAGGGAGGTGTTTGGGGCCACATCCCTGGAGATGTTTGCAGCCAGGTGTGGATGAGGCTCTGCCCAGCTTAATCTAGTGTAGGGTGTCCCTGGGTATGGCAGGGGGGTTGGAACTGGCTGATCCTTGTGGTCCCTTCCAACCCTGACTGGGGTTGTTCAGATCTCAGAAAAAGGGAGGCTGAGGGGAGACTTCTGGCCATTACTTTGCAGTGATGCAGAAGCATCCTACAGGCTCTAGGGTAGAGTGTCCATGGGCATGACAGGGTGGTTGGAACTGGATGATTCTTGTGGCCCCTTCCAACCCTGACTGATTCTGTGATTCTATGATTCAGCATCACTGGTGTGCTTAGCACTTCACAGCAAAAAAGCTGTGGCCACGTTAAAGATAATAGTAAAGCAAACTCCAATCAGTGAGATCTTATTGCCTCTTCAGATTGTAGAATGGTTTAGGTGGGAAGGGACCTCTGAGATCATCTACTGCAACCCCTCTGCCACAGGCAGGGATGCCTCTCAACTCGACTTTGTTGCTCAAGGTCTCATCCAGCTTGACCTTAGAACAGAAAAGAATAAACCAGGTTGGAAGAGACCTCCAAGACCATCCAGTCCAACCTAGCACCCAGCCCTAGCCAATGGCACTAAGTGCCCCATCCAGGCTTTTCTTCAACACCTCCAGGGATGGGGACTCCACCACCTCCCCAGGCAGCCCATTCCAATGCCAATCACTCTCTCTGGAAAGAACTTCCTCCTAACATCCAGCCTGTACCTCCCCTGGCACAACTTGAGACTGTGTCCCTTCATTCTGTTGCTGGTTGCCTGGGAGAAGAGCCCAACCCCACCTGGCTACAACCTCCCTTCAGTTGTAGACAGCAATGAGGTCACCCCTGAGCCTCTGACCTTAAACACCCCCTAAGAGAGGTTGTTCAGAAGCATTACTGAGTCTCAGCAGCCCCACACTGAGGAGCTTGTTCCTAAGATCCAGTGTAACCCTACTCTCCCTCACCTTCAAACCATTCCCCTTTGTCCTGTTGCTCCCTTATGGAAAATCCTTCTGCAGCTTTCCTGTAGGATCTCCTCAGGTAGTGGAAGGCAGATCTAAGGTCCTCCCAGAGTCTTCTCTTCTCCAGGATGCACAACCTCAACCTGTGCTCATAGCAGAGGAGCTCCAGCCCTTTGAGCTTTCCTGTAGGAGCTCCTCAGGTACTGGAAGGCAGCTCTGAACACCTCCAGGTAAGAATGCTCTACAGATAAGTCTAAAGGCCAGTTGCTACTATAAACATAATGCTGATTGAAAATGATTAAAAAAGAAGCCTAAAACTTGTCAAACATTGCCAAGTGATGCTTGTTTGGAGGTGGAATATACGCCAAGGATGAGAGGCAGATCATCTTTAACCGGCAGGTGTTAAAGCATCATGGTAGGAACAAAACCCAGATCCTGTAGCAAAATGGAGTGAACCACCTAAAGCAGCAAATTCATTCATCTTGTAAGAACACTGGCAAGAGATGGAGCATGAGAATTGACCAAATTGGAAATGGTCCCCTAAAAGCAGGTGGGTCAATGAGGAGATGTCATATCAATTTGAGATGGATCTTCCCATAAAAGAGAGCACCAAGAGCAGGACGTGAAGGCAGATGAGGGGAAGGAGAGCAAAATTTCTCTTCTCTGACATGAGCCACCCTAAAGTTGTGCCTTTAGACTGAAAAATCAAATGTCTGAAAAAACCAAATGTCTTTAGACTGCATTAGGCTGAAAAAAACAAATATCTACTCAAGAGCCTGGTTTGCAGAATCACAGCAACATTCAGGTTGGCAAAGCCCCTCAGGATCACCAAATCCAACCAATATCCTTACTCTGCAAGGGGCACCCTAAACCATAGCCCCAAGCACCGCATTCAGACAATCTGTAAACACATCCATGGTTGGTGACTCCACCACCTCCCTGAGCAGCTCATTCCAGTGCCTCACCACTCTTGAGGGGAAAACATTTTTCCTAGTATCCTGGAGAACAGAGCTGGTAAGAAGCACCTGAAGGAACTGGGCTTGTTTAGCCTGGAGAAGAGGAGGCTGTGGGGGGGAGACCTCATTGCTCTCTACAGCTCCCTGAAAGGAGGTTTAAGGCAGGTGAGTGTTGGTCTCTTCTCCTAAATAAGAAGTGACAGGACTGAATTAAATGTCCTCAAGCTGCCTCAGGGGAGGTTTAGATTGGAAATCAGTAGAAACTTCTTCACTGAAAGGGTTCTCAAAGGCTGGAATAGGCTGCCCAGGGAGGTGCTGAAAAGAGGCAGAGATGTGGTGCTGAGGGACATGGTTTAGTACCAGCCTTGGCAGAGTTTGAGAATGGTTGGAGTTGATGGTCTTAAAGGTCTTTTCCAACCAAAATATTTTTATGGTTCTGTGATTTCTTTGCAAATCCTATGAATTCACAGAGATACTTTCCAGATGATTACAAGGGAGTAGTATATGCAGCTACCTGAAAGGACATTGTGGAGAGGCTGCTGCTGGTCTCTTCTCAGGTAATTGAAGACAGGACAAGGGGGAATGGCCTCAAGCTGAGGCTGGGGAGGTTTAGATTGGACATTAGGAAAAAGTTTTTCCTGAAGAGAGTGGTCAGGGACTGGAATGAGCTGCCCAGGGAGGTGGTGGAGTCACCCATACTGGATGTGTTTAAGGGCGGTTTGGATGCAGTGCTTGGGGAGATGGTTTAAGGTGAATTCTGTAGAGTAGGATTCTAGGTTGGACTTAGTGATCCTGAGGGGCTTTGCCAACCTGCATGTTTCTGTGATTCCGTGAAATGTTCAAGGCCAGGTTGGACGAGGCCTTGAGCAACCTGGGCTAGTGGAAGGGGTCCCTGCCCATGGCAGGGGGGTTGGATCTGGATGATCTTTAAGGTCCCTTCCAACCCAAACCATTCTGTGATCGAGTATAATTAAATATTTCTTCTGCCACTTACTAACTTTTATTTTCCTAGTTGCAGACAGGAAGAAAACTAAGTGGAGTTTTCTATTAAAAACACACACTGAACTATCTGCAAACCAACACAGCACAGCTCTGCCTTAAGGTGGAGAACATTGCTCCTGAAAACCCAAAGGAAGAAGAAAGCAAGCCAAATAGAGACCTCTGGACTAGCAGTGCTTGGTCTGCCCCGTGGGTTAATACCTTTCAACATCTCTACTCTCATCCATTGGGAATGCTGGAGACAGCTCAAACATCTTACCCTGCACATCTCCTACAAAACACCAACAAAGAGAAGTGAAACACAAATTGATTTTTGAGCCTTTCTTCACCTTTTTTTCTTCCCATATTTTGCCAGACTTGCTAATCAGAGAAAGAAGATACAAACAATGTGTCCTGAGAACAGCTGAGCTATTTGGATCTGTGACTGAGGTCAGCATTTCCATGCCTGCCACAGGGACCAGACTTCTGCAAGGACTTACTGGTGAAGATTTCCCCTATGCAATCACCTCCATGATTCAAGAAATCCGAAGTCACAGCCTTAGATACCTTTCAACCTTCTTTCTATAATTCAAATAATTCCACTGCATAAATAACTCCAAAGAAGAGTGTTTGATTAAAACCTCAAAACATGCCACAGAAGTGGACTGTATCCAATATTCTGTTTAGGAAAAATACATAAATGAAGCTCTTGCTTTAGGGTAGGAAAAGCAATTTTCTTTTGGTAGAGAGCATTTAGCTTCATGGGATCCAAATCTGGCAGATAAATAAGCCTGGCTCAGATGAAACAGACTGTTCCAATGAATATGAATACTTTTAATCAACTTGTTCATCACAAACTAAATACTTGTTTACTATTAGAATCTTAAACACAAGGTTTTTGAACTTAAGGATATAATGGGAAGAACCTGTAAGATCATCAAGTCCAACCATTCTCTAATTCTACTAAGTCTGATGCTAAGCCAAGTCCCTCAGCACCACATTTCTGCCTCTCTGAAACACCTCCAGGGATGGAGATTCAACCACCTCTCTGGGAAGCCTGTGGCAGGCTTTGAGAACCTTTTCAGCCAAGAAGTTTCTCCAACCTAAATCTCCCCTGGTGCAACCTGGGGCTATTTCCTCTTACGCTATTACTTGTTCCTAGGGAGAAGAAACCAACTCCTACCTCACTTCAACCTCCTTTCAGAAAGTTGTAGAGAGCAATGAGGTCTCCCCTCAGCCTCCTTTGCTCCAGACTAAACAACCTCAGCTCCCCCTCACCAGACCTGTTCTCCAGACCCTCCACCAGCTTAGTTGCCATTCTCTTAACCCATTCCAGCACCTCAATGTCATTCCTGTAGTGAGGGACCCAAACCTGAAGCCAGTACTAGCACAGTAGCTCTGTATTTGTTGGAGATGAATCCTGTGCTGTTTGTGGTCTCAAGGAACTGAGATTGGTGCACTCTGCAAGCTTTTGCATCTGTACCTGAGCTTAAGCATTACCTACTCTTCTTTAAAGGGACCATACAAACCCTTTTAGCTTTGTTGTAACTTGCTAGAAGGGTTAAAGCAGCTCTGAAGATCACAGAATCAGAGGGACCTCAAGAGATCATTCAGTCCCCTGCCAGGGCAGGATGACCTAGATTAGATCACACAGCAACATATCCAGGAGGGCTTTGCATATCTCCAGAGAAGGAGACTTCTGAAAATACATATTCAGGAAGGTAGAGGAGAGACATCTGACACATTCTGTAATGTTAAAATATGTTTGTTGTGTATACTCAACCTTTACTATTGCCCAGGGAATCCAACACCCTAAGAGACAACTTCAGTGGTTCTGTTCTCCACAGAAGGACTTCTTTGGCCTTCAGTCTAGGCTAGACTGAAAAGCAAACATTCTGTGTTCTGGTTTACTGATGCTGAGATGGCAAAAACTCTTTCAAATCCACCTTAGCTAATGAATTTTCCATTAGGGGATGAAATCCTGGCTGTCCAATGATGCTAACAGTTACCTGAAAAACAGCTTCTAGTGCTGGGCTTGCCCCAAATCCCATTAACATCAACTGAAATGTTGCAATTTAGGGTCCTTTATGCAGAATCAGATCTCATTTCACTGACTCTCAACTAATCACTGTGGTTTTTAGTAACTTACTTTCCTCTCACACTTTGCCACTTGCAGATATTACACACGCACACACACACAAAAAAAAAAAAA
>VWZI01009224.1:289815-307961 GCA_013396835.1 Psilopogon haemacephalus
AAAAAATAATAATAGAGCATCTTGAAAGCTTGTTTGGGGGGTTGGTTGGTTTTGTTTGGTGGGTTTCTTTGGTTGGTTGGTTTATGCATTTTATTCTTTCATTCCAGTTTTGCAGGACTAGCCAAGCCTTGATCCTGCTCATAACTCTAAGTGCTGTAGAAATCACAGGGTCACAGGATGTTAGGGGTTGGAAGGGATCTCTGGAAATCTTCCAGTCCAACCCCCCCTGCCAGAGCAGGACCATACAGTCTAGCTCAGGTCACAGGGGAACACATCCAGACAGGCCTGGAAAGGCTCCAGAGAAGGAGGCTCCACAACCTTTCTGAGCAGTCTGTGCCAGTGCTCTGGGACTCTTACGGTAGAGAAGTTCTTCCTCATGTTGAGGTGGAACTTCCTGTGCTGCAGCTTCCATCCCTTGCCCTTTGTCCTATCCCAGGGCACAAGTGAGCAGAACCTGTCCCTGTCCCTTCCTTCCTGACCCCCAGCCCTCAGCTATTTATAGACATTGCTCAAATCCCCTCTCAGCCTTCTCCTCTCCAGGCTGAACAGCCTCAAGGCACTCAGCCTTTCCTCATCAGGCAGTGCTGCAGACCCTTCAGCATCCTTGCTGCTGCTTTCACCTGATGCTGCAGACCCTTCAGCATCCTTGCTGCTGCTTTCACCTGATGCTGCAGACCCTTCAGCATCCTTGCTGCTGCTTTCACCTGATGCTGCAGACCCTTCAGCATCCTTGCTGCTTTCACCTGATGCTGCAGACCCTTCAGCATCCTTGCTGCTTTCACCTGATGACTCTTTTTTTTTTTCCCAGAGTGAGAGGAGGTTCTTAACTGCCTCTCTTTATCTGATATCTGCATTCTTGGATAACTTTGGTTGGGCCAAAGCTTGTTGGACACATTTGCAATCAGTCATAAAAGATCTTAAGTTGTTCTGGTGTTTTTCACTGCCGAAGGGACGTTGCTCAAGTCATGCAGGGAAGTCCAAAATGCAGGTTTTGTGATTTACAGCCAAGGTAATGAGTAGCAAACCATTGATCATTACAATAAAAAACAACTGAGAGCTGCTCCTGCTTTAAGGTTTTGGGGGGTTTTTTTTGTTTGTTTGTTTTGGGTTTGGTTTTGGTTTTTTGTGTGGTTTTGGGTTTTTTTGTTTGGTTTGGGTTATTTTTTTGTTTGGTTGGTTTGGTTTTTTTTTCACTAGAGGCTCCCTAGGTAAACAATTAGGAACTGGCTGATAGAATTCATAGAAATACAAAATTGCTTCAACTGAAAAAGATCTCCAAAATCATCAGCTGTCAACTTAAGACCAATTTGGCCATTAAACTACTTCCCAAAGTGCCATGTCCACAGGTTTTTTTGAATGCCTTAATGGATGGTGACTCCACCATCTCCCTGGGCAGCCTGTTCCAATCCCTGACCACTCTTGCAGCAAAAGGCATTTTTCCTAATCTTCAACCTAAACCTGCCCTGGCACAATTTCAGGCTATTTCCTCTCATTCCACCCCCTAACAGTAAGGAGAGGAGAGTGAAACCCACCTCAGTCCAACCTCCTCTCAGGGAGCTGTAGAGAGCAATGAGGTGTCCTCTCAGCTTCCTCTTCTCCATATTGGATTTTCTGCTCCATCTGCTCCATCCTGCCACTTTGAAACATTTTTTTTTTCCCCACTACTGCAGCAGATCTGAGACACCAGAGTATTAGCTTATCCATGATACAAAACACACACAATATTTCACAGACAAAAGAGGCATGAGTGACTCTGCTTTGGTGGTTTACTCCATACCTTTTGGAATTTCTCCTCACCATTTCCCCATATACCTTCTATATTAACCCAACAGTGCATATTCCAGATAGAAGAAAATAGGATCATAAAGAGATCAGCTCTTGAAAAACACTTTTATTAGTCAGGGTAAAAGTCACTTTATGCAAGGTTAGTTCACAAATAGCCATGCAGCAGGATCTACAAGAGCAGGGAAAGCTTTTGGTCAGAACTTCCTTAAATCTGAAAACACATAAATACATAGATACAGAGAGAGAGAACTGTGTGCATACCACACACAATCACTTCAAGGTCTAGTAGCACCATGTGATGCTTGCTAAAGCAGTAAGGTAGTTGGTAGGAGTAAAGTAGAGGTGACTCACAAGCTTAAAGACAGATATACATTAAGCACCTGAAGGGTAAGAAACCAGAAATGCTACTGGCACAGCAACCTTCTGCCACAGTTTCCATTGCCTACCACACAACAACACAAATTTCTACTTATGTTCCCATCACATGTGCATGCATAAGCTGGACACTCAACTCTTTGGTGATTCAAACACAACCCCAGGGCTCCTTTCCCATTTAAAGTTTCCTTCTGTGCTTTTGATTCATTCCCTCAGATCTCCTTCCCCTTGTACAAACCTCCCTCATGCTTGCACTCTCTCTGACTTAACAGAGTGGGGAGATGTCATCATTAGTGCCATGAAATCATTGAAGATAGCAGCAAGGTACTCAGGGAATCATCCCCAGGACAAAGCTACCCTCCTTTACTCCTCCTGGAACAGGCTCCTCACAGCAAGTTACCACTTCTTTGCAAAGGCAGCATCACTGGTGGGGCTTGGGGAGTACACTGACACTGAAAACAAGTTGAATCGTAGAATGGTTTAGGTTGGAAGAGATCTCAAAGATCATCCAGTTCCAACCCCCCTGTGCCATAGGCAGGGACACCTCCCACTAGATCAGGTCGCACAAGACCTCATCCAGCCTGGCCTTGAATACTGCCAGGGAGGGAGCAGCCACAACCTCCCTGGGCAACCTGTTCCAGTGTCTTGCTAAGTTGAAGCACCATATCTTGCCAGATCACATAGACAGACACTCACACTAACACCATTCTACTAAAAAAAAAAAGAGGAAAACAAAAAGATAAAATGAGACTGCCAGGATTTCAAATTTAGAAACTTAATTAATGCAACAGTCTCAAAGAAAATCACCCAGCCATGGAAATCTGCTTTCCTTGGGGATCCACCCATGCAGATGCTGAAAATAAATCTTGGAATCATAGAATGGCTTGGGTTGGAAGGGACCTTCGAGATCATCCAGTTCCAACTCCCCTTCCAGGGGCAGGGACACCTTCCACTAGGCCAAGTTGCTCAAAGCCCCATGCAACCCAGCCTTGAACTTGAGGGAGGGAGCATCCACAACCTCCCTGGGCAATCTGTTTCAGTGTCTCACCACCCTCACTGGAGAGAATTTCTTACTCATCTCCGGTCTCAGTTTCCTCTCTTCCAGTTTTAGTCCATTCCCCCTTGTCCTATCAGTACAAACCAATGCAAAAGTCCCTGCCCAACTTCCCTGTAGCTCACTTTAGGTACTGGAAGGCTGCTTAGATACTACTACTGAAGTCTCTGGTTGTTAGGAAGGCAAAGTGTGTTCAGAGCTACTGCTCATTTGCTGTACCTGAGATGCCTGCCATGGCATCTCAAGATGCAACATAGTGGAACTCAGACCAAACACCTCCTAGCCACAGTCCAGAAAGGTAACAGCAAAACCCCATCTTATTAGACAAATAAAATTTATCATACACAAAATGGTTCTTAAAATGTTCATGCTTATAATATAAATATTCCAAACAGCAAGAGAACAAAAGGGACATAGTCTCAAGTCGTGCCAGGGAAGGTATAGGCTGGGTATTAGGAAGAAGTTCTTGCCAGAGAGAGTGATTGGCATTGGAATGGGCTGCCCAGGGAGCTGGTGGAGTCACCATCCCTGGAGGTGTCCAAGCAGAGACTGGATGGGGCACTTAGTGCCATTGGCTAGGGCTAGATGCTAGGTTGGACTGGATGATCTCGGAGGTCTCTTCCAACCTGGCTTATTCTATTCCATTCTAAGGTCAAGCTGGATGAGACCTTGAGCAACCAAGTCTAGTTGAGAGACATCTCTGCCTATGGCAGGGGAGTTGGAGTTGATGATCTCTGAGTCCTTTCCAACCTGGCATATTCTAGAATAGAATAGAATAGAATAGAATAGAATAGAATAGAATAGAATAGAATAGAATAGAATAGAATAGAATAGAATAGAATAGAATAGAATAGAATAGAATAGAATAGAATAGAATATTCCATTCCATTCCAATTTTAAGCCTGCAAATAAAAGGGTGGAAAAAAACCCAACAAAACAAAACAAAACACCAAACCCAACACCACCACAAACACTTTGCAGAACATAGATCGCAATAAATTTATCTCCGTATTAAAATGGAAATTTATTAAGATTATCAAGTGTTTTAATGAGACCTTCTCAGAGCTAACACAAAGTGGCTGAAGGGAAGTCCAGCTCATCAGGCTGCTTCAGCCATCCTTGCTGACCTATTCTCCCGTGAATAATGTATTCTCTTGACTTGCACTTCCTATGACTTGTCTTGTCTCAACACCAGTGAATACAGCCACGAAGCGACGAGAAATACCAGCAGGATGATGACACTAATTGTGCAGCCTTGACTTGAATTAAAATTGCTGAACAGTAAATGAGATTACTAGCCCGAAGTTAACCTTAATTTAAATGTGCAGCTGCATTTATCTCATCTAAGATGCAATTTTCCAAAGTGCTTAAAAAAAAAAAAAATACATATAATTCCAAGCAGCTATCTAAGGGAAGCTTTTTATTTCTGAAGGTTTCAAAGATAATTAATAGTGCCCCTGTATGTTTTGTGCTATTGCTATACTTTATAACAAGCAGTAATTTGCAGATGAGAATGGAAAAAATCAGGCAGTTCCCTTAAATTGTTGTAATTTTTCCTGCCTTTGATACTCTCTTTTTTTTTTTTTCTTGGACATGTCCACCATGGAACGTGCTTGAAGAAGAGGAGAAGAAGATGGAAGAGGTTAAATAGATGAAATTTCACCATTCCTGACTTGCAAAAAGCCTATCCTAGACCACATCATTTCCTTGCAAGCATTGTATAGTCTTAGAAAAGCTTTGTGGAAATACTTTTAAACCATAACTTAGCACCAGTTCTAAAGAGAGCAGCTAACGTGCCATGGTTTTTCTATTAGGTCCTACTGCTCTTGCAAAGGACTGGTGGCTGTGGCTGTTTAGAAGACTATATGAGCCCCTACCTACTTTGGGGTTCAGCATGCTGCTACACATCCATTAGCCCTTGATAGGCAAACTTCACTGGTATAAAAGCAGGGAATCATTTAACTTGGAAAGGACCTTCAAGATCATAGGATCATAGAAGGGTTTCAGTTGGAAGGGACTTCAAAGCCCATTCAGTTCCAATTCTCTGTCATAGGCAGGCACACCTTCCACTAGGCTCAAGGCCTCCTCCAATCCATCCTTGAACACTTTGACTTCTACAATTTTTTACCAAGGCTGGTCCTAAACCATGGCCCTCAGCACCACATCTCTGCCTCTTCCAATCACCTCCAGGGATGGGGATTCAATTTGCTCCACAGGAAGCCTGTTCCGGTGTTTGAGAACCCTTGCAGTGAAGAAGCTTCTTCTAACGTCCAACCTAAATCTGCCCTGGTGTGATTCAAGGCCATTAGGGATGAAGCACCTCTGCTACGAGGACACGCTGAGGCAGTTGGGACTTTTCAGCCTGGAGAAGAGAAGGCTGCCAGGAGACCTTATAGCAACCTTCCAGTATCTGAAGGGGGCCTACAGGAAGGCTGGGGAGGGACTGTTCACAAGGTCTTGTAATGACAGGACGAGGGGGAATGGGTTCAAACTGGCAGAGGGGAGATTTAAACAGGATGTTAGGAGGAAGTTCTTCACAGTGAGGGTGGTGAGACACTGGCACAGGTTGCTTGGGGAGGTTGTGGCTGCTCCCTCCCTGGAGGTGTTCAAGGCCAGGCTGGATGAGGTCTTGAGCGACCTGATCTAGTGGGAGGTGTCCCTGCCTATGGCACAGGGGGGTTGGAACTGGATGATCTTTGAGATCTCTTCCAACCTAAACCATTCTATGATCTCTTCTCATCCTGTTACTAGGGGAGGAGATCCACACCCCCCCTTGCTCCAGCTGCTCTAGCTTACAAGCCACTGTTTGAGGATTTTGTCACCATTAGACCCCAATATTCCCTTCCTATTTGCACAGCTGGAAACTACAAGTATTCTGGTGACTGCCTTGCTATGAACTCCATCTCTCTACAAGCCACAACGCTCTTCATGTTGACTTCTCCACAGCAGAAAGTAGCCTCCTCCACCCTGCCCATCCTCATGCTGTCCAGGTCCAAATGCTTCCCATTGGAACACGTTTGCACATGGCTCTCTTTGCCTCAACAGGAGGATTTGTATTGATCTTCATTTGCAAGGCAATTCTTTTTTTCTAATTGATAATTTTTCATGCCTTTCTAATTCCAGGCTGGCATTTAACAACAGACTCCAGCAGGCTGTGCAAGTGCTGAAATGTAAAGGTCAAGGACAAAACAGCAGCTTTCATGAATTGCAGCTCTCACACCATGTTCCTTTTCCAAGATGCTTTTTTTGAAGTAGCAAGGGCTGCTGAAGCTGAGCAGAGGTAAGAAAAGGGTCCTGGGTTCTCATGCAAGTTATACTAAGTAGAACATCTTACTCCAGCCAGCTTTACTGTTCTGCCCACCCACGCCGCTGGCCGTGGCTTTGCCACCTCTCATACCAGATCCATGCCAGTTCTGCAATGCTCAGCTCTCACCATTTGGAAGAAGCAAATGTCAACTACATCTCACATTGAGATGAAGTGTCCCAAGATGGATGAATTAAGGTCTGCAACAACAAATTCTGCCTCCTTTACCTCTGATGGTAAAAGTCATTAGAGGTTTAATCGATGAGATCCCCTCCTCTTCTTCAAATGTGTGTAAGCACTGAGCTAGATTTATCCCTTTCTCAACTGCAATCCATTTCCCCCCTTAAAATTAATAATAAATCCACCTATTGTCACCCCTCCCAGAAGGACCAAGATTCTATCCACAAGGATCAATCAATTCAGAGTCCAGATTTACTTAAAAGTACTGCAATTGCATATTGCTAAGTGCAAAAACAACCCACACTTTGCAGTATAATATTAATACTCTCAGCTCCCTCTTTTTTCCCCCCCTCATGAAAGCACATTCTTATAACATACAATCATTATCATTTAATTCTCCTTATTATGGTATCTAATGAGATGTTCCAAGTGTATTCAAACAGTCTCTGGTTTCAGCAGTTGCACACTACCATAGGATTTCTTAATGCTGGTGACCACATTCCTTCACTTCTTTGAATGACTCCATAAAAAGTTATTCTATTAAATGTGATGTTCCCATCAAGTGGAAGGAGGAGATTCTGCCTCTAGATTGAAACCAGTTCTGGAGTCCTCAGCACAGCAGAGACAGGGACCTATTGGAGCAGGACGATGCTGGGAGGGCTGGAAGCCCTCTGCTGTGAGGCCAGGCTGAGGGAGTTGGGCTTATTCAGCTTGGATAAGAGAAGGCTCCAGGGAGACCTTCTGGTGGCCTTCCAGTGTGTAAAGAGCAATCAAAAAGATGGGGACAAACTTTTTCTTAGGGGCTGCCATGACAGGACAAGGGGTGATGGTTTAAACTCAAAGTTGAAGATTTAGACTACTGAGAAAGGGGGAAAAAAATTATGCTGAGGATAGTGAAACCCTGGCCCAGGTTGCCCAGACAGGTGTAAATATTCCACCCCTGGAACCATTCCAGGTAATGCTGTTTGGAGCTCTGAGGAACCTGCTATGGTTGCAGATGTCAGTGCTCAGTGCAGGGAAGTTGAACTAGATGCTAGATGACCTTTAAAGGTCATTTCCAACCCCAACCACCCTGTGATTCTAGAAATATGTCATCATTTGAAAACAATTCTTTAAGCAGATATGAATTATGTTTACAATTAAGAGAACTACTGTTACCTGTTTGCATGGACTACAGCTGCAGAGACTACACAGATTCATCACAGCATCTATGGCAGTTGATATAAGCATCACAGAATGTTAAGGGTTAGGACTGTTAATGTTAGGCCAAGGAGCAATGGGTGTAAGTTGCAGCACAAGAGGTGCCACCTCAACACAAGGGGGAACTTCTTGACTGGAAGGGTCCCAGAGCACTGGCACAGGCTGCCCAGAGAAGTTGTGGAGTCTCCTTCTCTGAAGCCTTTCAAGGCCTTTCTGGATGTGTTCCTCTGTGATCTGTGCTAGATTGTCTGGTCCTGCTCTGGAAAGGAGGTTGGATTAGATTATCTCCTTGGGTTCCTTCCAACCCCTATCATCCTGTGATCCTCTGAAGGGTTGTAAGGCACCTGGAAAGATCATCCAGTCCAATCCCCATGTCAGAGCAGGATCACCTAGGGCAGGTCACACAGGAACACATCCAGATGGGTTTTGAATGTCTCCTGAGAAAGAGGCTCAAGAAAAGCTTGCATGCAGGCTTGTGTTTCAGTGGTCATTATACATTTCTCTTTGCCTTAATTACGTGGGGTTTGGTTTGTGGTTTGAAGTTCTTCTGTTCTAATAACACCTAGCATTTTAGCATTACATATCTAGAAGGCTGCTTCCATTTCGAGATGTAGCTTGTGGTCCTTGAGTAATTCTTTCAGGATTATTTGTAAAGATCACGAACATGACTCACCTAATTAATGGGCTTAAAGTGTCATAATAAAGAACTTAATCCAAAACACAGAGCCTTTCAAGCTGACCTTCTTCTGCACTAGGAACATCTACAGTAATGTCAACAGGAGGCAGCTGGGAGCTGCTAGAAAGAAGACTGGAAAAAAAATAGAAAGGTGGAGGAGGAGGAGGAGGAGATGCAAAACAAAAAACAAACATTAAAAGCATTAAGTTTCCTTGAAGAAAGTAAATAAATCCCTATACTGGACAGTCTGATATTATTTGATTTTAAGAACTGATGGAGGCTATACTGAGGGCTTTTGGACAGGCTACAAGAGCTGGGGCTGTTCAGTCTGGAGAAGAGAAGGCTTTGAGGAGACCTTAGAGTAGCCTTCCAGTACCTGAAAGGGGACTACAGGAAGGCTGGGGAGGGACTATTCGACAGGATGAGGAGGAATAGGTTTAAACTGGCAGAGGGGAAGCTGAGAAAGGATGTTAGGAGGAAATTGTTTGCAGTGAGGGTGGTGAGACACTAGCACAGGTTGCCCAGGGAGATTGTGGCTGCTCCCTCCCTGGTGGTGTTCAAGGCCAGGCTGGATGAGGTCTTGAGCGACCTGTTCTAGTGGGAGGTGTCCCTGCCTATGGCAGAGGGGAGTTGGAACTGGATGAGCTTTGAGGTCCTTCCCAACCTAACTCATTCTATGATTTTTGAGGAATATATTGCATAAAGTGATAATCAATAAGTTTTTGCCCCCTGTCACCTATTCTGTTTCTCTTATTCATGATTCCCTAAGTGTTGGCTGCTTGGATGCTGCAACACAGGCAGCTCTCTACCATATCTAAGTGTTGCTTCTATAGAAGAAAAGGAAAAGATGGAAATGAAACGTTAATACCTTAATTTGCATCTGGTACTCTTCTCGACAGTGGTTGGATGAGAAGAAATGGCTACAGGTTGCACTGGGGAAGGTTTAGGCTGGATATTAGAAGAGATATTTTGACTTAAAAGATTTTCAAAGATTAAAACAGGCTGCTCAGGGAGGTGATTGAATCCTGACCTCTGGAAGCGTTACAAAGAGGCAGAGATGTGGTGATGAGCGACATGGTTTAGCACCATCCTTGGTAGAGGTAGGGAATAGTTGGACTCAGTGATCATAAAGGTCTTTTTCAACCAAAATAATTCAATGATTCTGCATGGTAAAGCCACAGGCAGATTAATGTAAACGTGTAAAACTGAGGCATCCAGGCTAGGCTGCCTTTAGAAACGCAGAAGAGAACAAAACTTCTTCAGCAAACATAGCCTAACCATCATGCATGCATAGCATGAAGTAGGACAGGTGGTAGAGAAATAACAAAGGAATCATAATGCTCAGTCAGTGAATTACTGAAGTGAAGCAGAGATAGTCTGTAATCTAGGCTCAAAAGAGAAGAAAAAAAAAAAAAAAAAGGATTTTCTGCTATATCCTCTTGGATATTTTAAATTGTATGACAGAGGTGCTGGTCCTGGACAGCAAATGCAAACCTGAAGAAAGTGTCAAAAGTAGTATTACATGGACTTTGTTCCTTTCCTTGTTTGAGCAAAAAAACAACCATGAAACACAGCCTGCACAGCATCTCTAAAAGCATGTCTCCCCGGGGCTAGAGAAGACAAGCTCTATTTTACCTCTCTCTTTACATCAATTCTCAAGCACTATTCTGCTTGCTTTTTTTTTTTTTTTTCCCCCCCTCAGCTTTTTTCTTTTCTCCAAGCTCTGTCTCTTGGATGAGCAATGTACCAGACTTTCTTCTAGACCTTATTTTACAACCTCCTTCTGTTACTTCATAAGCTGACCTACTGCTGGAGTTTTCCTGAGCGCTACTGAGAGACGTGAGATAGACCAAATGTTCCTCTACCATGTCTATGTCTTTGTTCTTCATATTATTTCACCCATTACCTGCAGAGAGCCTAAAGAAAAGCTGGAGAGGGACCTCCTATAAGGGTGTCTAGCAACAGGACTAGAGGGAATGGTTTTAACCTCATGCACACTACTGAGAGGCATGAGATAGACCAAATGTTCCTCTACCATGTCTATGTCTTTGTTCATACTATTTCACCCATTACCTGAAGACAGCCTAAAGAAAAGCTGGAGAGGGACTTCCTATAAGGGTGTCTAGCAACAGGACTAGAGGGAATGGTTTTAACCTCATGCACACTACTGAGAGGCATGAGATAGGCATGGTAGAGGAACATTTGGTCTATGTCTCCTTCATGCTACTTCAACCATTACCTGAAGACAGCCTAAAGGAAAGCTGGAGAGGGACTTCCTGTAAGGGCATCTAACAACTGGACTGGAGGGAACAACTCCTCCTGATGAGGAGTAAGTTTAGACCAGATCATGGGAAGATGTTCTTCAGTATGAGGGTGGTGAGACTCTAGAATAGGTTGCCCAGAAATGTTGTGGATGTCCCCTCCCTAGAGGTGCTCAAGGCCAGGCTGGATAAGGCTTTGGGCAACAAAGGCTAGTTGAAAGGCATCTCTGCTCAAGACAGAGAGGTTGGATTGGATGACCTCTGAGTTCTCCTCCAACCTAAACCATACCATGATTCATTACCCCATCTCCATGCGTACATAGAAGTGGAACCATCTATGAAAATCTCGCATTTCCCCTGCTGTGCCACAAGATTTGACTGGACTAAGATCACCTTATGACCCCCACCCATCTATTTCATTCCCAGGTCCTCTGCAAACATGTGCCAACAATGCCTTATGGGTCCTCTGTTGCCAATTCTGAAGACTCTTTAGATGCCCTCTGCCCCTCCTGTGAGCTGTGACTGGACTAAGATCACCTTATGACCCCCACCCATCTATTTCATTCCCAGGTCCTCTGCAAACATGTGCCAACAATGCCTTATGGGTCCTCTGTTGCCAATTCTGAAGACTCTTTAGATGCCCTCTGCCCCTCCTGTGAGCTGTGACTGGACTAAGATCACCTTATGACCCCCACCCATCTATTTCATTCCCAGGTCCTCTGCAAACATGTGCCAACAATGCCTTATGGGTCCTCTGTTGCCAATTCTGAAGACTCTTTAGATGCCCTCTGCCCCTGCTGTGAGAATTACTCCTCTGTTCTACACGCTGGACTTATCTGCCTTCTCTTCTGCTGGGCATAAACCAGCCTCACTAATTGCTGTGAGCTAATCCATCACCACCTGCAACACGTACTGAAGACAGCAACCAGCTTGAGAGTAGCTTCAGTCTGTATCCTGCAGCGAGTGGTGTGATTTATTTTAGCAAAGTGCATTTATGGAGATGGTGCCCCAACCTTTTAGGCAATGTGAAGATTGAGGGGAAAAAAAAAAAAAGGAAAGCAAAATTAAATGTCATGGCAGAAGTTTCCCACATCCACTGACTAAAACATCTCCAAATGGCTTTCTGTGATAAGACTTCAAACACCACCACAGTTGAAAATAGTGTTACAAGACTACTGTGGACTTCTATGTGACTTTCCAGCTTGCTGTAGCACTCAGGAACTTTGGCTGCATTCAGCTTTCTGCTCACTTCTTATATTGCAACTTAAATGTTAAGCCAAGTCCTCAGCATGTCCACACTTCCTTGCCTGGCTCAGAACAACACCTCTATGCTATTTGAATGATTGGGGAAGGAATATCTTCATCTCCATGCCTTCAACTACTGCCTACAGCAAAGTGGAGCTTTGTGCATGCATGGAGTAGCCTAACAGTGGTCAGTACTTACACAGAAAGCCTCCAAGAGTAACCCAGGGGGATGCAGAAGTGGCATTGCTGTGAGATTGCAGCCTGCTTCTCCCCACACCAAGAGTAAAATACAGCCTTGGCACTGACTGAGGCAGTGGTGGCCTACTCTACATGCTACTATCAAATGAGATAAAAATCAAACACCAGCTGAACAGCTTGAAGTCAGTCAAGATGGTAAGAAAGAACAGACAGGAACCATGGTGGTGTAATTCAGACACTCTGCTGACAACCAGGTGTCTCACATCACTTGGGAGACGTCACCACATGTCTTAAACAAGGACAGTGCTGTTCAAGCTAAATCTTGTTCTGTCTGCTGAGGTATTTGTGCAGTAAAAAGCTACTCGGTGGGACTACCAGCAAGAAGCCTTCTTTCCTGTAGCCCAAGTCGTCATCATCAGACTGACAAAATACCCTTTACTCATTGTTTACTCAGAGTATATGTTTTAGAACAGAATTCTTTCTTTAGGATGTGGAGATATCTACTGCAATGAGCCTCCAAAGTGCTTTTTGATAGAAAACCTCATATACATCCCTATTTTTTTTCCCCATGTTCTAATTTCCTTCATTATTTCGTTCTTATTCAAACTTCCACCCTAAATGTAAATTCAGATTCTTCAATACCTCCATCATTTCCATGTGCTGTTGTACTCCTTTGGAACTGCTAACACCTCTTACAGGATGGCTGTTCTGTGGCAATAACTGAACAAACCCCAACCTGTGCAAGTGAAATCTTTTGGATGCTCTGGAAAGGGATGCATAGAACTCATCATTATATATACTTTTTTTTAAAAGCACATCTTAGGAGGCGCATGGAGATATTCTTCTGCTGCTGTTTTAAACCTAAGAAGAAAAAAAAGACAGGGAAAGGCACAAAAAAAGGGGGAAAGGAGAAGAAGACAATAACAAAGAGAAAGTTAAGTGAAATAATTGACATGAAGGTGACTGAAAGTGAAAGGAAATTGTGACTCCCCCAAACATCACTTCTAAAAGCAACTTAACCTTCACTCACTTTTTTGCTAAGCCACTTTTTCTCACTTTCCTCCCCCCACCCCTTTCTCAGGCAAAAAAAAAAAAAAAAAAACCCAACCCCAAAGCCTTAAACTTCTCTTGTTTTGGACCCTACATGCTCTCAACCTCAGTTTTGCATAAAAATGACTTCAATTTCTTTGCCAGGTCCTCTTTGAGTATTGCCAAAAGACAGGAAGAAACAGCATCAACCCCTTTATTAAGGTCATTTAACAATCCTCATGATATTCATTGCCCCAGCTGATTTCTTAAATCACCTTAATACTTTTATAATTTGCAATGGTACTTGTAAATTTACCCAAGAGTTAGCAGCCATCAAGGAGATGTCCTCAAGCCAACCTGTTTGTACTTGGCCACACTTTAAGTTTCAGAAAATCATTATATTTGCACTCCCTTGTAAGAGCTCGCCAGAAGCACACTGCTAAAGCCTACCCAATTCATCATCAGGTCCCTAATTTTCTCCTGATGTGATTTAACTAGATTTTGTTTGTTAAAATCCTTCCTGCTGGACCAATTCCCCCCCCAAAACTACAGAAACACAACTGTAATTTTAACACGAGAGCGGTGGCTCACGCAACCCAGCATGGAAAAAGAGAATTCCCATTTCAGGAGAGAAAGAAAAAAACAAAACAAACCCCAAACCAACAAATGCTGAAGGCATAGAGGAGAGTATTTCTGAGCAAATACCACAATACTCATGTCAAAGTGCCACATTTGATTTAAGGAGAACTCAAGGTACCGGTCAGTTATCAAATATTTTGTTTCCCAGAGCTACCTACAGCATCTTCACCATCAGCAAGCACTGATAAAATGAACAAGGAGCTTGGCCAGCTGACAATCGGAATTTAGCCAAAATGGAGACTTTCAATCTCAATATTTTCCATGAAAAAATATTATGCTGGGAAACTTCTGAGCGATGTAGAATCACACAATTGTTTCCCTTGGAAAAGACCAAAACTGCTGATGGTACCAAACTGGAGGAGTGGCTGACACCAAGTCAGGCTGTGCTGCCACTGACTGAGACCTGGGCAAAAACAAACCTAATGGAGGTCAGCAAGGATAACTGTAGAATCCTGCACCTGGGGAAGAATAACAGCAGGCACCACTACAGGTTAAGGGTTGACCTGCTGGAGAGTAGGTCCACAAAGAACATTGGAGCTCTGATTGATAACAAGTTCTCTGTGGGACAGCAGTGTGCCCTGGTGGCCAAGAAGGCCAACAGTACATTTGGGTGCATTAAGGAAAGTGTGGTCAGCAGGTCAAGGGAAATTGCCTCCCCCTCTATTCAGCCCTAGTTAGGCCACATCTGGAATATCTGGTCCAGTTCTGGGCTCTGCAGTTCAAGAGGGGCAGGGAACTGCTTCACATAATTGAATAGAGAGACACAAAGATGATTAAGGGACTGGAGCATTACAAGGAAAGATTGAGAGACCTGGGGCTGCTTAGTCAGAAAAACAGAAGGTGGAGGAGGGACTTTATTGATGTCTATAAATCATAGAATCACAGAATGTCAGGGGCTGGAAGGGACCTCCAAAGCTCATTCAGTCCAACCCTCCTGCCAGAGCAGGATCACTTAGACCAGATCACACAGGAATGCATGCAGGCAGGTTTTGAATATCTCCAGAGAGGGAGACTCCACAACCCCCCAGGCAGCCTGTTACAGGGTTCTGTCACCCTCACAGGGAAAAAAATCCTCCTCAGGTTTAAATGAAACTTCCTGTGCCTCAGCTTCCACCACTGCCCTCGTCCTGTCATCAGGCATCACTGAGCAGAGCCTGGCTCCAGCCTCATTCCACTCACCCTGCACATATTTATAAACATTGATGAGGTCACCTCTCAGGCTCCTCTTCTCCAAGCCCAGAGACCCAGCTCCCTCAGGCTTTCCTTGTAAAGGAGCTGTTCCATTCCCTTAATCGTCTTTGTGGCTCTGTGCTGGACTCTCTCAAGCAGTTCTATGTCCCTCTTGAAGTGGGGGGCTCAGAACTGAACACAGTACTCCAGATGCAGCCTACTCTGAAAGGTGGCTGTCAAGAGGATGAAGCCAGGCTCTTGTCAGTGATAGGAGGGGCAATGGAAGTAAGCTCAATCGCAGGAAATTCCATCTCAGCTTGAGAAAAAACTTTCACCATGAGGGTACAGGAGCCCTGGAGCAGGCTGCCCAGAGAGGTTGTGGAGTCTCCTTCTCTGGAGATTTCCAAAACCCACCTGGATGTGTTCTTGTGTGATGTGCGTTAAGTGATCCTGCTTCGCAGAGGGTTTGGAATTGATCTCTGGAAGCCCCTTCTAACCTCAAGCATTCCACCAAGTCCATTTTTACACAGCATTTCCATGGCTCAGAAATGGATGATTTATAAACTTGAAACTCAGATCAGTGGAAGGCGTTTTCATACGGTAAGTGCAGAACTTTACAAATTGTTCAGTCAATTCACTCTCCTAACGTGTACAATTTTTCAGCATCATATCTTTTTCACTTCCTTCCTCCCACATCATAAATCAGTAATATTTTCTGGCATTTTCCAGGGACAACAGATGCAGTATTTACACTGCTTTCTGATAATGCTGAGAAGTACCTTAAGCAATAAATGTTGAGCTTCACTGCCATCCACTCTCATTTTCTAGTTTTTACCCATGAAATCATAGAATTGTTCTGGTTGGAAAAGACCTTTAAGATCACTAAGTCCAACAGCTCCCTAACTCTGCCAAGGCTGGTGCTAAACTATGTCCCTCAGCACATCTCTGCCTCTTTGAAATGTTTCCAGGAATGGGGATTCAACCACTTTTGGGGAACCTGTTCAGTCACAAAGCCTCTTCTAATAACCAACCTAAACCTCCCCTGGTGCAACTTGAGGCCATTTCCCCTTGCCTTACCAACTGCTACTAGGGAGAAGGAACTGATCACCCTCCGGGCTCCATCCTCCTCTCATGGATCTGGAGAGAACTAGGAGGTCTCCCCTGAGTCTCCTCTTTTTCAGACTAAACAATCCCAGTTCCCCTCAGCTGCTCCTCACTGTCATGGTAGGCCTGAAAGCTTGCCCAGACATGTTTTTCTGCTCTCCTTCTTTCTGTTTGGGGAGAAGCAACTGAAGAAAAAAGGACAAAAGACCTAGAGCCATGGTGTCTGAGCACTCTGGTTTACCCAACTTGGTTTTCTCCTGTTTGCATCCCATGGTAAAGAAGGTGCACATGCTTGCCTTGTGCTAAGCCTGTGCTAGGCCTATGTGTCTTCCCCAAATAGTCACAGCAAGCCTGTGGTTCCACCCAAATATGGTCAGGCTTGGCTTACTGCCACGCTGATTGGATAATCTATGTCCAAAGGCCCAACCAATCTCAGGCAGTGATGTAAAACCAGCTAAGCAGGTAACACAAGGTGCTTTGCTGTTGTTCCATGCTTAACTGATATTCTGTGTTCTGCTGTATCTGTGCCTGTGATGCCTACTGGCAAGGCTAATGTTTGTTATATATAGCAATACAAACTATAATTCAGCCTGGAACTGCTTCAAGTTTACCAGGAGCTACTTGAATTGAATGCAGCTATCACGTGAAAGCAACAGCCAGCGTGGCACACACCTGCTGAAACACATCGTAAGATATCTGCCTGCACCTGCATGTCCAAAGATAAGCAAGCCCTGGAGACACACAGTTCATCAAAAGTCAGGACCAGGTCAGAAACCATCTGCCCTCCTTTCCCCCAGCAGCCTGTGGAGCCAAGAAAGAACTCCAAAGTCTCAATAGCAGGCAGTAACCAGACCACTCAGGAAGGCAACAGAGAGAACTCTCTGCAACAATTGACTCCAAATTAACCTGTTGCTTTCTTTCTGCTTTAAAAGTGCCACCTCGTCTTTATAGTAACAAAATGCCTTGGTAAAATATTTCCTAAGAATCACAGAATGCCAAAGACAGGATGAAGCTTCTAGAGGTGGAGTCCAACCCCTTGCCAGAGCAGGTCACACAGAAACCCATCCAGGTGGGTTTTGGAAGTCTCCAGAGAAGACTCCATAACCTCCATGGGCAGCCTGCTCCAGTGCTCTGAAGTTCTGCTCATTGCAGTATTTGCCCTTCAGTTGCAGAGGATTGGGAGAAAGGAAAAGGTAAGAGAGAGATTGAAGTACAAAAGATATCTGCTTAAAGAGAAGATAAAGAGAGGACGGGAAAAAAAATCTCCAGCTCTTACACAAAGCACCTTTAGTTGTGCTAAGCACCAATATCAATTCTATCTATTAAAGAAAGATGTAGACATCTTTCTCTAAGGATCAGCAGCAGACCAAATGTTCTCAGGAAGAGGAGGGGCTGTTAAAAGCTAATTCTTTTTTTTTTTTTTTTCCTCAGGGAAGGAAAGAAAAAGGCATGAAATGGTAATTTTGAAAAGCATCCATTTGAATGTGACCCTGTGATGGAGAAAGCTATTTAGAGTTTATTACTCTTTTTTTTTTTTCCCTTTTTTTTTTTTTTTTATTTAAGCAGCACTCCAGATTTTATGTGTGGTTCAACCTAAAAGTACGAGTGGTAATGGAAATCCAATTTGGGTGGAGGAGTTATTGGAAGCTGCACGTTCCAACGGACAAGGCATTAGGCATGGTAAAATAACTCGGGATATTACTGCAGGCTTCTGTGACTTTGAGTAAAATAACAGATAGCACTTAGCCTGCCTATCTGCAACGCTCAGTGGTGAGACTTTTTCTCCTTTGTCATGTGTTGTGACATCTCTGGCTGAAAGGCACAGAGACAGATAAGTAATATTAAATTCTTTATTTGTGATGAACGCAATTATCTTCAT
This sequence comes from Psilopogon haemacephalus, assembly GCA_013396835.1. Lineage (NCBI taxonomy): Eukaryota > Metazoa > Chordata > Aves > Piciformes > Megalaimidae > Psilopogon > Psilopogon haemacephalus. The sequence continues at coordinate 307,915 of VWZI01009224.1, forward strand.
CCACACAACTCGCTGTGCCTTGCTTGGTTAAAAAAAATATATATATA
>VWZI01009224.1:309169-395519 GCA_013396835.1 Psilopogon haemacephalus
AAGAATAAAAGATCATTACACTTGACAGCTCCAAGGGATAATTCATCCCATCACAAATAGATGTCTAAAATAGTCCGGGATATTTTTTCCCCTCTCCTTCTGTGCATCCCTCCATTGACTACAAAAGGATGATTATCTTCCCTTGGGTGCAGAACTTTTATACAGCTGCAAGAAGCAGCCAATAAACACAGAATAAAGAAGAAGGAAAAAAAAAAAATTGTGATTTGGGGTGTAAACTCACAGCTTTTGGTTGTAAAGTACCAAAGTGCACAGTCTTTATAGTATGCAGTTTCCAAGATAAACACATCAAAAATGGAAGTGTGAATCATCTCTACTTCTCCAACATCATTAATGTGATGATACAGGGAGTTGAATTTTGCTGCTGGCACGTCACAAAAAATCACATTTTTGGTTTGAGGGGAATGAAGGCACGGTGGAGGCTATGCTGTAGGGTCTTGATCTGTGCATTTTAAGAGTCTGTTACTAATATTTTATTTTGGCTGGGGATTATTCCTCCCTCGGTTGTCTAGAGGAGCTATTGATTACTGAGCCACTGCTCAAAGACTTCTGTGGAATCACTGTGTCAGTGATCTCCTTGTCAGGAGAACAGCACAATGGGATTATTTGTGACTGAATCTTAAAGCATCTTTAATTAAAAATCAAAGCAATGGAAATTTTAAGTTTAAAAAAAAAACAAAAAAAACCCAAAAACCATAAACCCACCTCCCCCTCCACATTTATTTCTATTTAGGGATAGCATAACATCATTTTACAAAGGCATCCAGTGACAGGACAAGGAGTAGTGGCTTGAGACTGGAAGGAGATGGTTTTAGATGAGACGTTAGGAAGAAATTCTTTCCCATGAGGGTGGTGAGGCACTAGAACAGGTAGTCCAGAGAAGTTATGGAGGCTCCCAAGCCTGGAAGTGCCAGTTTAAAACCACTCCTCCTCATCCTCTCATTACAAGACCTTGTAAGTAGTCATAGAATCAGTCAGGGTTGGAAGGGACCACAAGGATCATCTAGTTCCAACCCCACACCCATGCCCAAGGACACCCTACCCTACATCAGGCTGCCCACAGTCTCTGCCAGCCATGCCTTAAACACCTCCAGGGATGTGGCCCCAACCACCCTCCTGGGCAACCCATTCCAGGCTCTCACCACTCTCATAGTGAAGAACTTCCTCCTCACATCCAATCTGAATCTCCCCACCTCTAGCTTTTCTCCATACCCTCTAGCCCTGTCACTACCTGAAAGCCTAAAAGGTGCCTCCCTAGCTTTTCTGTAGGCCCCTTCAGATAGTGGAAGGCCACAATAAGGTCACCTTAGAGCCTCCTCAGCCCTCCTGTAGCCCCTTTCAGATACTGGAATGCCATTCCAAGGTCTCCTGAAAGCCTTCTCTTCTCCGGGCTGCAGAGCCCCAACTCTCCCAGCCTGTCAACATAGCAGAGCTGCTGCATCCCTCTCAGCATCTTGGTGGCCTCCTCTGGACTGGCTCAAACAGTTCCATGTCCTCCTTGTGTTGAGGGCTCCAAAACTGCACACAGTGCTCCAGCTGGGGTCTGAACCTCACTTCAGAACAAGCAAAGAGCAGAGAGTGCTCAGGTGAGCAACCTGCATCTCAAACCTGCACACCAACCCATGCATGTGAACTGCTTTCAAAACAAATAGCCATAATTGTTGGCGCTTAAAGCTGCCTTCCCTTCCCGGCTGAGAAGCTGATATAAATAGTGCTGGCTGTGCAGTTCAGCTGCTCGAAATAACAAAGACATTTCACCACTGCTAATCTGGCTGCAGCCACAGCCTTGTGTTGCTTTCTTCCCCGCACTATCTGGAGCTGCTATATAGAGACATCTCCGTGTCGAAACCAATGGCTTTGAAAATTATTCAGCATTTGTATTCTGCCCGCATTTGCTGTCATGTATCTGAAAGGATGCCTTCTGCTGATGATACTGCAGGAAACAATGCTGATTGTTCCCAGTTTAAATGACTAAGTTGGAGCAATGTTAGGCTGAAATGAGCCTATTGATGTTTTTTCTTCTCTAGGAGCAGTCAAGTCGCTGATCCAGGGACCAAGTAGTAGACAAAACAAGTTGCAAGTAAAGCAGGACTAAGCATTTGACCTTCCCAGTGCTCAGCAAGAGGGGACACCACTCCTCATGTCTCTCAGTGCTCCACAAAGGCTGTACTGTTGATGGGATTAGAGCAATTGATGCTAGAGCTGAAAGACTGCACCATTACCATGGTGGGATGGAATTCCTCATCCCTTCCCTTTGCAGAACAACCAAGAAAGCTCTAGAGACTTCATGCTCCTGCTTTTAATTATACTGCTGCCCTGACTGTAACAATAAATAGCCACAGCTCAGAGCCGTGAGGTAGCTCAGTCTCAGATGGACTGACCCCATGCATTGGCAAGCTAACTGTAAAGGGGGACACACAGAGAGGAATAAGTGATGAGTGGGGGAAAAAATAGTTATGGGGACAACCTTTTAACAGAGCCTGTAGTAACAGGACAATGAGTGACAGGTTTAGACTAAAAGAGGAAAATCTAGACCAGAGAGAAGGGAAAAAAAGTTTTACCCTGAAGATGGCGAGACACTGGTGTGGGTTGTACAGAGAGGTGGTTGATGCCTCATCATTGGAAACATTCCAGGTTAGGTTGTTTCAGGCTCTGAGTAACCTACTCTAATTGTGGATGTCTGCACTCAGTGCAGGGGGTTGGACTAGATGACCTTTAAAAGGTCCCTTCCATGCCAAAGCAGTCTATGAACTCACATGACACAGGTACTAAACAGCAGATGTGGATGTTGCAGCTCTCCATCTACAAGCAATGCAATATGTAATACTTCATGCTAAAGATGTTTGCAGACATAACAACTGCTGAGCACACTGCAATAAGCATCCCTTGGTCTCCTCACTGCTCTCTTGGTGATGCAGTCTGGTACCCAGGTGTAACTTTTTGGCTGCAAGCACAGCACTGCTGACTCACCTTACAGCTATCCATGATTGATCCTGCCACAAAAGTGCCCAGGCAACCAACACTGGTTTTGCCACTAAGAGCTGTGTTATGCAAGCAGAGTAAATCTTCATCATCACCAACATCAGAAGAATATCTACACATTTATGAAAGACTAAGAGGTCAACATGAGCTGACAGTGTGCACATGCAGCCCAGACAGCAACTGTGTGCTGGGCTGCAGCAAGAGCAGCTGTGGGCAGCAGGGCAAGGGAGGGGATTGTGCCCCTTGGCTCTGCTCTCCTCACACCCCACCTGCAGCACTGTCTGCAGCTCTGCAGCCCCCAGCACAAAAAGGACATGGAAGTGTTGGAGCCAGTGCAAAGGAGGCCACGAGGATGCTCAGAGGGCTGCAGCAGCTCTGCTGTGAGGACAGGCTATGACAATTTGGGCTCTGCAGCCTGGAGAAGAGAAGGCTTCCAGGAGACCTCGGAGTGGCCTTCCAGTATCTGAAGGGGGCTACAGGAGGGCTTGGGAGGGACTATTTATAAGGTCTTGTAATGACAGGATGAAGAGGAATGGGTTTAAGCTGGCAGAGAGGAGACTGAAATGGGATGTTAGGAGGAAGTTCTTTGCAGTGAGGGTGGTGAGACACTGGCACAAGTTGCCCAGGAAGGTTGTGGCTGCTCCCTCCTTGGAGGGGTTCATGGGCAGGTTGGATGAGGCCTTGAGTGACCTGTTCTAGTGGGAGGTGTCCCTGCCTATGGCAGAGGGGAGTTGGAACTGGCTGAGCTTTGAGGTCCCTTCCAACCTAAACCATTCTATGATTCATGAGAACAGGTAGGCATAGCTGCACTACTCCTTGTATTTAGCTATTTTATACCAAAATAAGTATCAGATGATTCCAAAGAGAAAATGGTGTAAGGCCACATCAGAATCCTTCTGTGGACTAACAACAACCACCAGTAATTGGCACAACTCTGTACTAAGATCAGAAAGAGGGTTTGACATCACTTGCCGTGGAAACCATTATCTGCCCATTAGACAGTTTGAAAAGAGGAAAAAAAAGAACAACTAACAAAACCAACAAAACAAAAGGCTGAATCCCAGTGCTAGCCAGCCCAGGCAGCACTAAAAAGCCTGAACTTTGCACTTTGATAGCTAGTGGAGTTTTTAAAATGTATTTTAATTACTTGGCAGTGAAAATAATCTGCATTTGGCCAGTTATCATTGAATTACAGAATGGGTTGGGTTGGAAGTGACCTCAAAGATCATCTGGTTCCAACCCCCCTGCCATGGGCAGGGACACCTCCCACCAGCCCAGACTGCTCAAGGCCTCATCCAACATGGCCTTGAACAGCTCCAGGGAGGGAGCAGCCACAACCTCACAGCAAACCTGTTCCAGTGTTTCACCCCACTCACTGTAAAGAATTTCTTCCCAATCTCCAGTCTCAGCCTTCCCTCTTCCAGCTCAAAGCCATCGCTCCTCATCCTATCACTCTAAGTCCTTTCACAAAGTCCCTCCCCAGTCTGTTCCTGTTTTCAACACTGCCTAGTTCCACAATCCTAATATACTGCTGGAAATCTTCAACAGATAAGAGGTTAGGAACCTAGAGAAATCAAAACATTAAACAAAGAAACAAAAATGTTCATCTTATTAAGACTATTTAAAATGATGCTTTAGACATAAACCTCTTCTGGACATTTCCATGACCATTTTTGTGTTTTTTTTTTTTTTTTCCCAAGAGGCTACATTTTGGCAATTCATTTACTGAAGTATAAAAGAAGATTTGAGACTTTCCACTCCAGAAATTGTAACATCCTCCTCCTGCTTCTGGGTTTTTCTCCACCACAAAAGATTTGTAGTCTTCTACATTGCTGAAGGTCATGGATTGTTTTATCATCCAGCCAAGCAAATAACCAGAATTTGGCCAGAAAGCAGAAAGTCATTTTTCAAGTTCTGCAGCTGCCTGCCACAGAGAGATGATCAGGCCTGGAGACTTCATTTTAATTAGCCTCTCTTCTCCCTCTAGCTGTTTTGTATTTTTTTTTTTAGCTTGATTCCAACAGGGTCAAAATCTGATCTTGTCCATGACTGCTGAGGTTGCTTAGAAATTTTAATAATATTTACCTGTAGGTTAGATTAACTGCTTCAAATCTTAGATGTCGATCAGATAATTTATACTTTAAGGTTAAAGAAAAAAAAAATTCTAGATAAATTACATTTAATCTGTTCTTCCTCCACATGAGAGATTTTTTTTTTTTTCTTACCCAAAAGATGTTAGATATCCACATCCTTAGATAAATCATAGAATCATAGAATCAGTCAGGGTTGGAAGGGACCACGAAGATCATCTAATTCCAACCCCCCTGCCATGCCCAGGGACACCCTGCCCTACAGCAGGCTGCCCACAGCCTCTGCCAGCCTGGCCCCAAACACCTCCAGGGAAGTTGCTCCAACCACATCCCTGGACAACCTCTTCCAGCCTCTCACCACTCTCATGCTCAACAACTTCCTCCTCACCTCCAGTCTCAATCTCCCCACCTCCACCTTTGCTCCATTCCCCCTAGTCCTGTCACTACCTGATAGCCTAAAATGTCCCTCCACAGCTTTTTTGTAGGCCCCCTTCAGATCCTGGAAGGCCACAAGAAAGTCACTTGGGAGCCTCCTCTTCTCCAGACTGCACATCCCCAACTCTTTCAGTCCGTCCTCATAGCAGAGGAGCTTCAGCCCTCTGAGCATCCTCATGGCCCTCCTCTGCACACCTCCAGCACCTCCACATCCCTCTTGTGATACGAAAAGTCAGTAACAATCTTGTGTTGTGCACTGAATCATACATCTGCCCTACCAAAAAAAAAAAAAAAAANCCCCCCCAAAAAAAAAAAAAAAAATCACCTGCCTCAGTCCACTTCAGTCATCTGATCCAGGCTTTTTAACAAAATGCTTTCCTTCACAATTATCAATGTTTACAACTTCCCACTGAGCTTGGCAGAGTCCACGGTGGCTATGGACTGGCCTCCTGCCAGCTGCAAGCAACCATCGGCTAGCAGGAGAACACTTTCCTAGGGCAATGCACAACAAAGTGATGTGAATTCAAACCCTGTGCCCACACTAACCTACGCCAACACCTCAAACTTATCAGCTCTTCCCCACCAACCAGCAAGGTTTGACTTTCAATTAACGCCTACAATTGTAATTGAATCAAGACAAGTATCTTACAGCAATAACAACAAAGTCTATCCAATTAAATTTAAATGGAATTCATTTTCCAGAGAGTTATGCAGCCTAAAACTTGTGGATAGATAATAGCTTAGAAACTTTATTATTTTCCTTTGAAAATCCTGTTAGGAAGCTGTCTCCTTTCCTGCTGGGCAAGAAGCCATCACCCTACCAAGTAGTGACAGGACTAGGGGGAATGGAGCAAAGCTGGAGGTGGGGAGATTCAGACTGGAAGTGAGGAGGAAGTTGTTGAGCATGAGAATGGTGAGAGCCTGGAATGGGTTGTCCAGGGAGGTGTTTGGGGCCAGATCCCTGGAGGTGTTTGCAGCCAGGCTGGCAGAGGCTGTGGGCAGCCTGATCTAGGGAAGGGTGCCCCTGGGCATGTCAGGGTGGTTGGAACTGGATGATCCTTGTGGTCCCTTCCAACTGATTGTATGATTCTACTGGGAGGTCTAGCTGGAAGAGAGCGGAGAGCAGCACTGATTTATCCTGCAATGAGAAAAGGCTGAAGGAGCTAGGGTTGTTCAGCCTTGAGAAGAGAAGGCTGAAGGAACACCTTATAACCACAGACAAGCACATAAATGATGGCTGCCAGGAGGATCACAGGGTGCTAGTGGCTGGAAGAGACCCAAGGTGGTCATTGAGTCCAACCCCCCCTGCCAGAGCAGGACCAGACAATCTAGCACAGATTACAGAGGAACACATTCAGACAGGCCTTGAAAGGCTCCAGAGAAGGAGACACTACAACCTCTCTGGGCAGCCTGTGCCAGTGCTCTGGGACCTTTATAGTAAATAAGTTCCCCCTTGATTGAGACTCCCTTTGCACAAGCAGTCCCATGGAGAAGACAAAGATGAGATATGGCTGGGGAGATTCCTTTTAGACTCCAGAAGAAAATGTTTGCCTAGAAGAGCAGTCAGACTGCCAAGGGAAGCAGTGGAGTCTCCTCCATTAGACTCAGCTTGCTGGGCCAGCTCATTTCAGCTGCACTATCACCTAGAAAGTTTGGAGCAGATGATCCTTGGCATCTGCTAATTCTCAGCCATACAGGCTGCAGAGAACACTACAAACCTGCCCTTCACTCTTTGGACAAAGGTACAACTCTTCACTGCAGGAGGCAGGTTTTTATTGTTCAGCTTAAAACTACAGCAGGGGAGGGGGGGGGAAAAAAAACCCAAAAAACAAAGCAACAAAATCACCAAACTCACACACGCAAAAATAAAAAAAAAACAAACACCAAAAACCAACCCAAAAGCTCACAAAAAACACCACAAAAGTCTAGACTCCATAAAAACATAAAAGGGTAAAGAATATATAAAGATGGAGATAAAAATAAAGCCATAGATACAGGAAGATGAGGAAGCAGATCCAGAGAAGATAGTCAAGAAAATGAAACATTAATAATGCAGTGCCCATCATCCAGACAAAAGTATTTTTACTCTGAAAAGGATTAGAGGAAGGATAAAGAGTTCAGAGCAGCTGTTTGACATATCACCAAATGTACTTCACTGGAAAATACTCCACAACAACAGCAGCGAGAAGAAAGCAGCAGAAGCTAAGCAGGAGAGCAAGAAACTTTGGGGATTTCAACAGCTGAAGCTTCTAAAAAGAATTGATATTTCAATTTTTTTTTCTGCAGCGTTTACACTAAAAATGTAATTCGTTAGGACATTGGCTGTGAAATTCCCAAATGCAGAGGTATAGAGAATTGTCAGATTGGAAAAGCCAACATAGCCACCTGACTTTCAAGGAGGTATTACAAATGCCAAAAGAAATTCCAGTTTATACATCTCAGAAAACTGTGATCTGAATCTGGAGAAAGGAAAGTGTCAATGCTTCGTTCTGCTTGCATCTCCAAGCCACTTCACCTTTCACTGAATCACAGAATTGCTTTAGCTGGAAAACCCCTCTAAGATCATCATCAAACCATGGCCAGAAGTACCAGGTCATAGAATGGCTTAGGATGGAAGGGACCTTTAAGATCACAGAATCAGTCAGGGTTGGAAGGGAGCACAAGGATCAGCCAGTTCCAACCCCCCTGCCATGCCCAGGGACACCCTACCCTAGAGCAGGCTGCCCACAGCTTCTGCCAGCCTGGCCAAAAATACCTCCAGGGATCTGGCCCCAAACATCTCCCTGCAGGGGCAACCCATTCCAGGCTCTCACCACTCTCATGGCTCAACAACTTCCTCCTCACCTCCAATCTGAATCTCCCCACCTCCAGCTTTGCTCAATTCCCCCTAGTCCTGTCACTACCTGACAGCCTAAAAAGTCCCTCCCCAGCTATTTTGTAGGCCCCCTTCAGATCCTGGAAGACCACAAGAAGGTCACCTGGGAGCCTCCTCTTCTCCAGCCTGAACAGCCCCAGCTCAGCTACTTCAGCTCCCCTGCCACGGGCAGGGATGCCTCTCAAATAGACTTTGTTGCTCAAGGCATCACCCAACCTAGCCTTTAACACCTCCAGGCAGAGAGTATCCAAAATGTCCCTGGGCAACCTGTTCCAGAGTCTCACCACCCTTGTACTGAACAATATATACCTAAGATCCAGTCTAAAGCCTAGTGTCCCTCAGCTTAAAACCATTCCCCCTTGACCTGTTGCTAGATACCCTTAAGAAAAGTCCCTCTCCAGCTTTCCTGTAGGATCCCTTTGGGTATTGGAAGGCAGCCATGAGGTCCTCCCAAGCATCTTCTCTCCAGGTTGAATGTCCTGCCAGCATTCTGATTTAACTTTCTTTGTAACCAGGGTACTGAAAGGTAAACATCAGGGGATGACTTCAGCTGACTGAAGGTGTAAGCCAAGCTGTGAACCTTCTGGATTGGCACTTCTCTGTCCTTTGGGCTGTTCTTCTGTACCAGCATTTCAACCTGCATTCAAGATATCAACAGCAGAGCTGTGCAGCAGGCAAGTCTGCTTTTCTTCCATTTAGGCACACAAGCCTGCTTCTAACACCAATCCCAACCTGACCTTACTGAAGCCAACAGCTAATTCTACCTGACTATCAAGCACTTCAAGCTGGCATTTAGACTCTGGTGAGTGGGATTCAAGGTGTAGACTTGTGTCCCAGTTTTCCCTAGAAGTTCTGTAAATTACGATGCTGTTTTCCAAACCATTCTCTTCCATCATTGAACATAATAAAATCTCACTCAGGAAAAAGAAAAAAAAAAAAAAAAAGCTGTTATTTTAGTAGTTTTTCTTGATCTGGACTCTTAAATGAAGTCCTCCTGCAGTTAGCTCTATTTTAAATTACCTTTCTAATGTGTCATAGGATTCATCAGTGTGAGAACACTGCTTCCACTTAACCGGTCACAATTTGATTTAGGTGAACACAGCTTTGCTTTATTTCAATTTATCTCGTTAGACTCTAAGTTGATGAGGAATTGACTGAAGTTCTGGCTCAGCTGCACAGAAGCCAACAACTGTAGCGGTTTCAGATGTTCCTGCTCTCCAGCTGCTCATGCTGTCTGTCTGCCAGCTACCACTGTCCCTAGGAATCAGGCAAAAGATGCCCATGCCCCAGCCACCACAGTTGACATTGGTCTATATTGACAGAATCCTACAAGGGTTTGGGTTGGAATGGACCTTAGAGATCATCGAATCATAAAATCAGTCAGGGTTGGAAGGGACCACAAGGATCAGCCAGTTTCAACCTCCCATCATGGGCAGAGACACACTACCCTAGAGCAGGCTGGACAGAGCCTCATCCAGCCTGGCTGCAAACACCTCCAGGACTCCTGCCATGGGTAGGGATACCTCTTACTAGAACAGGTTGTGCAAGGTCCCATCCAACATGGCCTTGAACCATGGGCAACCTGTTCCAGTGTTTCACCACCCTCACTGTCAAGAATTTCTTCCTAATCCCCAGTTTAAATCTCCTGTCTTCCAGCTCAATGCCATATCAGAGGGCTGGAGCACCTCTGCTATGAGGACAGGCTGAGGGAGTTGGGATTTTTCAGCCTGGAGAAGAGAAGGCTTCCAGAAGACCTTATAGCAACCTTCCAGTATCTGAAGTGGGCTACAGGAAGGCTGGGGAGGGACTGTTCACAAGGTCTTGTAATGACAGGATGAGGGGGAATGGGTTCAAACTGGCAGAGGGGAGATTTAAACAGGATGTTAGGAGGAAGTTCTTCACAGTGAGGGTGGTGAGACACTGGCACAGGTTGCCCAGGAAGGTTGTGGCTGCTCCCTCCCTGGAGGTGTTCAAGGCCAGGCTGGATGAGGTCTTGTGCGACCTGATCTAGTGGGAGGTGTCCCTGCCTATGGCACAGGGGAGTTGGAACTGGATGATCTTTGAGGTTTCTTCCAACCTAAACCATTCTGTGATTCCCCCTTGTCCTATCACTACAAGCCCTTGTAAACAGTCCCTTGCTGGCATTCTCGTAGGTCCTCTATAGGTATGGGAAGGCTGCTCTAAGGTTTTCCTTCTCCAGTGCATTACTCCACTTGCTGGAAGCAGAACTGAAGATGGATTGCCAACACCCAAAGAGGGAGGCTGCCCACATCCTTCTACCACAACATGGCAAATGGGGTCTTAGGTCAAATGAGAATGGAAGCTGTTCATGAACACCACCACAGCACACAAGAGAAGAGCAAGTTCTGCTAAGCTTTATAGGAAACAGAAGAGTGAACTGAAAATTTAACATGAAAGGTAATTTACCAGGAACACTGATACAATTTCATGAGCAGCTAGAGGGAGGAAACAGTCTTGTTAGTGGATTACAACAGTGATAAATGTTTCTCAGGAACCTGGAGATGGGCAGCACTAGATAAATGCTTTACTCTTCAAAGGAGTAAGTGATTTCCAAACCAATACACACAACAGCAGGTTTTAGGTGCTACACATATATTTGTTTTACAGCCACGTCAGATATTTTCATCATCGCCTTTCCCACAGCCCACAGGTACTCAGATACTGAAGTCCAAACCTCATCCTAATTCCCCAAAACAGCATTAAGTCCTTAGTTCCCTTACCAGCCATCACTGAGATTCATTTCACTTCACCCAAGCCTGCATAGAGAGAAGAAGGGGGGAAGATACAACAAGGAAGGAGGATGATGACTTCAGCATCTCCTCACAACTTATCTTCCCACCTGCACTCCTGAATCCCTAAGTAAGAACTTATTCCACACCACAGCCAATGAACCTTTTCTTCCTTTTGTAATAGGAATAAAAATCTGATCTGCAAAGCATTTGATGATGGCATTCAATAATTTAGTTTTCCTGAATGCAGGGAGAAAACAGATTCTAGAAACCAACAATTTTTTGATTTTGATGGGCTTAAAAAAAAAGATTCATTAATTTGCAGAGAGAAATTGTGATTGGGAGGAAAACAAACATCACAAATCATCTCCTCTGATGTCTTGGTGCAGCATTTCAACCGTCTGCAAATCCCCTTTACAGCCTCCCACTAATCTGAGTTTCTAACACACCTACTGGCATCAGATGTTAAAAAAAAAACCTTCAAGCAAGACCCCTGTGCTCCTCATCACTACAATGTCTTTGTTCTGTTTTGTGATCAAACTTCTCTGAGGGTACAGCCACCACTCCACACAAGCATTCCAGATGCTAACAGGTGAGCAAAGAAAGCACAGTAACCTAGCAAATCTCCCTGGAGACACACCATTTATCACCGTGCCTGCAGCCTCTTACTCTACAAATATATTGGCAACCATTTCTAGCAGATCATACACAAAGGCCTGGATGTGACTGGGAAAGCTCAGAGACCCACACAAAACCCAATCCATGGTCACAATAGGCAATTCCAGGAAAAGAAGCAAAAACATTTGGTCAATGTGAATGATGAAGCCTTTCAGTGGAGAGGAAAAAGGGGAAATGAAACATATCCAAGAGAGGGGCAACAGAGCTGGTGAAGGGTCTTCAGAACAGAGCTGGTGAGGAGCAGCTGAGAGAACTGGGCTTGTTTATTCCGGAGAAGAGGAGGCTGGGGGGAAACCTCACTTTCTACAACTACCCGAAAGAAAGTTGGAGTGCAGGGAGTATTGGTTTCTTCTCCCTAATAAAATGAGAAAGAATAAGAGGAAATGGCCTAAAATCATGCAAGAGGATGTTTAGGTTGGATATTAGGAGCAATGTCTTTCCTGCAGGAGTCAGGCATTGGAACAAGATGCCCAGGGAAATGTTGGAGTCACCATTCCTGGAGATGTGACCACTAGGTTGAGGGAGGTGATTCTCCCCCTCTACTCTGCCCTGGTGAGACCCCATCTAGAGTACTGTGTCCAGTTCTGGAGCCCCTGGGAAAAGAGGGATGTAGACATGCTGGAAGTGTGCAGAGAAGGGCCACGAGGATGCTCAGAGGGCTGCAGCACTGCTGCTATGAGGACAGACTGAGGGAGCTAGGGCTGTGCAGGCTGGAGAAGAGGAGACTCCCAGGTGACCTTCTTGAGGCCTTCCAGGATCTGAAGGGGGCTACAGAAAAGCTAGGGAAGGACATTTTAGGCTCTCAGCTAGTGACAGGACTAGGGGGAATGGAGGAAAGCTAGAGGTGGGGAGATTCAGATTGGATGTGATGGGGAAGTTGTTGAGCATGAGAGTGGTGAGAGCCTGGAAAAGGTTGTCCAGGGAGGTGGCTGGGGCCACTTCACTAGAGGTGTTTGCAGCCAGGCTGGCAGAGGCTGTGGGCAGTCTGATCTAGGGTAGGGTGTCCCTGGGCACGGCAGGGGGGCTGGAACTAGATGATCCTTGTGGTCACTTCCAACCCTGACTGATTCTATGATTCTATGTTCAGAAAATATGCAGACATGGCACTTCAGGACCCGGTTTAGCAGCCATAGTGGTGTTGGGTTGAGGGTTGGACCTTTCCAGCATTGTGACCCTAAGAAACAGCAATGACCTTTCATACCCATCCCCTAGCATCACCTATAAAACTGGATAGCAGATAAACCTCACTATGGTGATTTGCTCTTTCTAAGTCCAAAGCCAGTGTTCTGAGTCCTCACTGTATAATTATTTCAGTGTAGATAAAGCATGAGTCACCTCTTCTACTCCATCCTTTGCATTTCAATTTGAATTTTATTCTTGCTTATCTTTTTTATTTTTCCCCCTAAATTGGTATTACTCTCTACCATGTTTATTAAAAAACAACTCAAAGCCACACTGCATGTCAAACTCTGCACCCAGGCACCATTTGTTGGGTTACTTTAATTAACGTGTCTCAATGGAAATGATTAGGATTGTAATCTCCCTAACTATGTCAAAGTTCTCTTTTCCTTAAATGTCAGATTTTGTTTTCCATTTCAAACTCTGCCTTGACACCCAAGAGGCTTTCAGCAAACGCTCTGCATGCCCAGGTATGAACCTCAGAGGCACCAATTTGTTTTCCTGCTAACATCCCAACCATGCTTGATTAGGCAGCATCCTTAGCAGGTTCCCAAGTTTGGCCTCTCTGGATCTCTTATTCCTCCTCCGTTCTTAGTGTGACGAAAGTCAGAAAACAAACAAAAAAAAAATAGGTGAGAAAGAAAACTTTGATTAAATGGTAGCTGTGCTTCCTCCTAAAGGCCAGGAAATACACTCCTTGACCCAGAATAAGACCAGCTGGTACTTCTACTTCTCTTAAGATCACCCTAGAGCAGGACTGTACTCAGTAGGAAATTGAATAGGAAGTCTCCCACATCTAGATTGCAGTGTCAGCAGATTTTAAGGTGAAATACTCAGAGCAAGTGCAGAGTCCTGCACCAGTACAGGTGAGGAACTGAGCTGCTGGAAAGCAGCTCTGTGGAAGGTGACCTGGGAGTGCTGGTGGACAATAAGATCACCATGGACCTGGGATGCATCAAAAAGAGCATGGCCAGGAGGCTGAAGGAGGTTCTCTCCCTCCACTCTGCCCCTGGAGTGTTATGTCCAGTTCTTGCTGGGCACCTGAGCTCAAGAGAGACAGGAGAGAGTCCAAAAGAGAGTGAAAGGTGATTATGGACCTGGAACATCAATCTTACAAGTAAAGGCTGAAAGACCCAGGCTGTTTATCCTGGAGAAAAGCAGACAGAGGGGATTCAACCCAACTTATTCTATCCTAATGCTGATCAACAGCTCAAAGGTGAAGTAGATGAGGGGCTGGGCTCTTCTCAGTGACCTCCAGTGAGAGGGGGCAGTGGCACAAACTGGAACACAGGAAGTTTCATTTCAATTTAAGTAAACTTTGTCGGTGTGAGGGTGCGGAGCCCTGGAGCAGGCTGCCCAGAGAAGTTGTGGAGTCTCCTTCAAAACCCACCAGCACATTGTGATTCTGGGCAACCTGCTCAGGGCATGCCTGCATCAGCAGGGCTTGGACTGGATGATCTCCAGAAGCCAATTCCAATCCCTCACACTCTGTATATTTTTGCCCACAACTTACCAGTCCTTCAAACACCTACTTGGGTAGTAAGCTGGATCTTGCTGCCCTTAAATAGCTGCAGGATGAGCTGCTACACACAGAGTTCAATCTTGTTAATGTGATCAGTGAATTTCTATCAAGGCTTGGCCTCAGGCTTCCAACAGTAGTTCTAAGTCAGTGAAAGAAGAAGTAAACCTCTACTTTCCTGGACTTAACTGGGTTGTGGGTATTACTAAATATCCTTTTCTTTACCCTCTCCCTCCCTTTTCAGTGACCCAACCTACAACCCCTACTCCTTTTCCTTAGCCATTTTGGAACTGCATAGTCACATTTTCTGCTGATCTAAGTGAAAGCAGGGCACCTATTCAACATTTTGAAGGGGATTCCCTGACTTCATTACCTGCTGTTTTCCAAGGCCAGTGGATATGAGCTGACTGGAAGAAGCTGCAGTGACAGCTCAGTGCTCATCAGAGCTGTCAAGATCCTCTGCAGGAGCTGAATCTGGAGAAGGCTTTGCAAATCAGCGAGAGCAGACAAAGACCTGTCAGTCTGAAAGCCTCCCACACATCACAGTAAGACACTACATGAATAACATTTTTTAATGTCCCCCCCCTTTTTTTTCCATTTCTTTAATTAAAGGATGAGTGGTCCATTTACTACCATCAAGCCATTTTCACAGGCTGAGAGACAACAAGAAGCTTTAAGCTGAGTTATGAGACAGTGAAATGTACTGACAAGTGCAGCTTCACTACTGCTAATTCCATTCAACACTGCTGTCTACCTGGAAATCCAAACAAAATTAAAAGAGATTTTCCTCAGTATTAGGTGAAAAAAAAGAAGGAAAGTAGAGGATGGGTAATAAAGTGACTCTCAATATATGCTGTGCAGTTAATTTTCCACACTGAAGTAGAACTTCCTCTGCAAATATTTCTCAGGATCTTTGTGCTGGTTTGAACTAATTGGAGAATTTGAGTGAGAAATTAGACTATTGGCTGAGAGAGGAAAACACAGGATGGCACTGCACCCACAGCTGTACTGAGAAAGAAAAAAAAAAAAAAAGTTGTTTTAAAAGTTATAACCAAAATATAGATAGGGCAGATGGTTTCAGGCCGCTCTGGCTGTAGCTGCTCTTTGCATGGTTCCTTTCTCTCTCTGCCTTTTGTAGCTAATTCTCAATAATTCTACTAACTTCTTCCCTACTACTAATCCCGCCTGGCTGATCTACCTCAGCTTATCTGCAGCATCAACAGGTGGTGAGATGAGAGTGGGGAAGGGGGGAAAGGTGGTAGGGGGTGGTTGGTTACCCCTCTTGGGGATTTTGATCTCTGGGAGGGCTGTGGTGGTTCTGTATTACCTTTTCATTGTATATATTTGTAAACATCTGTTATACATTGTAAATATCTGCTTGGATATTGTGCATTGCTGTAAATATAAATCTTAATTTATCAACTCCCAGTGTTCTGAGTCCTAGCTGGGGTTTATATCAAAAGGTGGGGGGGGCAGGGAACTGCTTAAACCACCACAATTTTCTTTATAAGTAACTATTCAGAAGAAGTTCTTTACTACAAAGGTGGTGGAACAGATTAGTGGTGGAGGTCCCATTACTGGAGACATTTGAGGCCAGGCTTGATGGGACTCTGAGCAACCTGATCTAGTTGCAGATGTCCCTGCTGACTGCAGAGAGGTTGGACTAGATGACCCTTAAAGGTCCCTTCCAACCCAAACCATTCTGTCAGGATCTTCGAACACAAAAGGATGAAATCTTACCCATGGGAAAAAAAATATCCTGAAGTCTATACACAAACCTTTTTCCTTCACCTTTTCTTATCTGATGCGAGAGACATGTAAAAACAAAACATTCTTGAGCCCCTCTCTATATTCTCCAGAGATCTTTAAACCTTAATTACTTCAATTCTACCCATCCCATCATTGAATTCCTCCTTAAAAACACAATATCCTTACAGCTTCTCAATCACTCCTCACCAGTTTTTTTTTTGCTCAAGTCCTACAATTCTTTGCCTACTCTTCTCTTGAATTGGCTGAAATTCATCGAGCCAAATAATTTAGAACCCTAAAATAATTTGCAGGGTTCCAGATGGGCTCTCCCAGTGATTTGGTAACGTTGTAACTCTCTGCATAGCTTTCCCTGTCGTGGCAGCTATAACCTGCTGCAAGCAGCAGCACAGAACGCTGAGGTTCACCTGAGGAAAGCACCGTTTTATTTTGCAGTTTAACACACCTGTGGATTTTCTTCCCCACTCATTTTCTCTAAACGGTTTTCCAATTTTTCTTGACATTTAAATGTGGCTTTCTCCCTTTCCCCCTTCTGGTGAAGGGAATGGACTCGAGAGCCCTTCAGTGCCCGCACAGAAAGAACATTTGCAAAATGCAGCACACCTAGAAATGGGCAGGTGCAAGAATTTTAGCTTGAGAACTTAAAAGTAGTCACACACGCAAAAAAAAAATCAGCTCAAAGATGTCCTCCTTTCCAGCAGCTCTCCAGCAGATGCTCTAATAACATTCACTGTTGTTCATCCTGGGCAAGGTATTTTCAAGCAGTACTCAAACTGGGGAGAATGGAGATTGCCTCCCAAGACCTAAGCTCTGCCTCACCCTCCCTACTTCAACTCTCCAAGACCCATGCAAGAGAAGAAGAGAAAGCAGCCTGGGTGGTAGATCAGTGCCTGCCTTTTTAGAAAGTGCAGCTCCTTCCAGCTCAGCACGGTCAGAGAGAGAGAGTAACTACTCCCCATCCATCCTTCCTCTGCTGATGTCTCCTGTAAACCCAGTGGACAGCCTGTTGTTAACCTCTTGCATTAAAGAGCTGATCTGACCCCACCTCTAGGTGAAGCAAGGGGTTTCCTTCAGACTCCACTGTAACCCTAAAGAGACCATGAGCTAGTCTTTGACATCTTGAAGCCAGCTGATGCAGGCAGGACTGCAGAGAACACTTGGAATGATGCAAGGAAACAAGATTTCAGGCCAGCCAGGACTTATATCTCCCTCATTTTTGTTTACCTCAGGTTGAAGTACTCAACTAGATACAACAACCACCATAAAACCAGACACGAGCTTTAATCTCTGAAACTCAAAGGTCAACAGTGGGCTTGGGCTTCTTTTGCTTACCTGGCAGAGAAGAACAAGTGGAAAGGGAAGCAGATAGATCTGGACACCAGGATGTGCTCTGAGATCTGTCCTGCTAGGAACTGTGTTGCATAAGCATCGTTGACTTGATCAAAACATCCCTTTCAGACCCTCAGTGGGGGTAGGCAAAGAGGGCAGGCAAAGGGTTCTCCTCTGGCTAGGACTGGCTTTAGAAGCACACCTCTACCACCTCTCTCACTGCAGGAACTCCTGGCCACAAGTTGGCCACAAACCTGCACAGCAACTTTGCAAGCTGCTGTTTGAAGCCCTTCAAGGAATTTGACAGCTTGCCCAGAATAACCTAAATGCTAACTGAGGTGGTGCAGAATTATTTTCTCAGAGTACCAGACTCTCCAAATTTCTGCTTAGATTTTGCTATTACACACTGAGAGAATTGTTTTTTTTTGTTCACATCTGACCAACAGCTGCATCTTGCACGTTGGAAGAGGTTAAGGTGACAAAAAAAACCCCAAGAATCTTGAATGCTTAGAATTAAAAGATGAACAACAAAGAAGGCACAAACCAATCCTGTAAAGGATTTTGTTTCAAATCAGCTTCCAAAGGAGCTGAATTAGAACAGATGAAAGACAGAATCTGAGGAAGCACTCATCTAGCCAAACTATTTTCTGCCTGTACCCATCAGTCTAGCCTTCAGTGCATTTGTCCACCTAAGTCTTTAGCAAAGCTTGGAACACGATGAGTCTGGAACACAGTGAGGCTCATAAAGAAGTAAATACTTTGATTTGTTTCTGTGTCACTGTTGATCAGACAGGATGAAAGAGTTGAGGCTGCTCAGTGTGGAGAAGAGAAGGCTCCAAAGAGATCTTATTGTGGCCTTCCAGTATCTGCAGGTGGCTACAGGGAAGCTGGGGAGGGACATTTTACAATGGCAGGTAGTGATAGGACTGGGGGGGATGGATCCAAGCTAGAGGAGGGAAGATTTAGATGTTAGGAAGAAGTTCTTCACTATGAAAGTGGTGAAACACTGGAATAGGTTACCCAAGGAGGTGGTGGGAGCTCCATCCCTGGAGGTCTTTATAGGCCAGGCTGGATGTGACTCTGGGAACCTGATCTAGCATGAGGTGTCCTTGGCCATGGTAGTGGGGTTGGAACTGGATGATCCTTGAAGTCCCTTCCAGCCCTGACAATTCTAGGATTCTATCCTGAAGCACCTTCCAGATTGATGGCACCAACCTGCCATCTACAAGGGGCACACAGGATTTTGGCACCATTTCAATGCCAAGCAAAGTTTTGCACAGGAGAGAGTTCAAACACTTTTGCCAAAAGTTGCAGAGGCAACATAATTAATGTTTTGTGGCTTTCCCCCCATTTTAGCAAACTGTTCCAAATAATGTGCTATGGAATGAGTTATTTTGGGTTGCTTGGAAGCCAGCCAGCCTTTCAACAGCAGGATGGCTGCCGTGCTCAGGGCTGAGGCATCCCCAGCACATCCTGTTTGTGCAATTACCTCTCTGCAGCACACAATCAGGCAAGGGAATAACACAAAAAGTTTTTTTAATATTCTGCCTTTACAACAAGCAAGCAGCCAGGAAGAGTAGATTTCAAGGTTTGGCTGGGGATCAACACGCAAATGTTCCGAAAATTAGGGATATAATTAGGTGAAGTCAATTACATTTTTCAATTACATATTTCCTAAGGCTTTACATTAAGCAATGTCAGGCACCCTGGGCTTGCAGCTCCTCTCAGGCCTTTGCATCATTTAGCAATGAAGAAACAACACAACCGAGTAAGCCAGAAGAAAGCCAAACAGATGTTGAGGATCTTGTGGGTAAGCAAAAGAGAAAACAACCACTGGGTGTGTCTGAGCTTCAAACAGTACGTGGGGTAGCCTTGGGCTCTTGGCCATCCAAAGTTGTCACCTTGCTGGTGACAGTCATAGAAAGCTGAGGAACCAGAGATTTTTTTTGTGTGTGTGTTTGTTTAGTTTGGTTCTATTTCATTCCTGACTCTGTTTATTTTAAGGTTTAACTGCAAGACAAAGTAAGCTTAATTATTAATGAGATAAATGTGTGTGCCACGCTCAAGTTTTGTTCACAGTTTGCAAGTAATAAAGAAGTGGGAGTCAATTAACTGCACCAAACCTAATCCCAAGCCCATCAATCCTTTTTACTGTACTGAGTTACAGCTTTGCAGGCAAACAGCTCAGACTGGCTTCATTTTCTCCCCCTAGAAGTTTGCTGCGCAACATGATAATGGCACAGATTGCAACTGCTTTTTATTTTTAAGTGGCTGTTCAAAAAACAAACAAACAAAACAAACAAACAAGAAGCAATAAACAAACCCCCAAACGTAGGAATTCTAAAAGATTCATTGTTGCCTTGTTTTTAGGAGTCTCACATCTGCACACCCATGAAGCACATGTTCAAAGGCAGCATTTCCATCATGCAAAAATCAGCTCATATTTTCCAGAATCGGAAGAGTCAACATTAAGAACAGACTATGACAAAGGGAAAAGATCCCCAAATAAAGCACTGAAGTCCATTCAGGACACCATATTTTGAGACAACTGCAAACTTCATTGTCACCTTGATTTTAGGAGTCTCACAGCTACCTTGATTTTAGGAGTCTCACAGCTACCTTGATTTTAGGAGTCTCACAGCTGCACACCCATGCAGCACATGGTCAAAGGCAGCACTTCCACCACTGCAGAAATCAACTCAAATATTTTCCAGAATCAGAAGAGTCAACATTAAGACCAGATTATGACAAAAGGAAGAGATCCTCAAATAAAGCACTGAAGTCCATTCAGGACACCATATTTTGAGACAACTGCAAACTTCATTGTCACCTTGATTTTAGGAGTCTCACAGCTGCACACCCATGCAGCACATGGTCAAAGGCAGCACTTCCACCACTGCAGAAATCAACTCAAATATTTTCCAGAATCAGAAGAGTCAACATTAAGACCAGATTATGACAAAAGGAAGAGATCCTCAAATAAAGCACTGAAGTCCATTGAAGACATCATATTTTCAGACAACTGCAAACTTCACTGTTGCCTTGCTTTTAGGAGTCTCACATCTGCACAACCATGCAGCACACATGTTCAAAGGCAGCACTTCCACCACTGCAGAAATCAAATATTTTCCAGAATCAGAAGAGTCAACATTAAGAACAGACTATGACAAAGGGAAGGGATCCTCAAATAAAGCACTGAAGTTCATTCAAGACACCACATTTTGAGACAACTGCAAACTTCATTGTCACCTTGATTTTCAGAGACTCACAGCTGCACATCCATGCAGCACATGTTCAAAGGCAGCACTTCCACCACTGCAAAAATCAACTCAAATATTTTCCAGAACCAGAAAAGTCAACATTAAGAACAGACTATGACAAAGGGAAAAGATCCTCAAATAGAGCACTGAAGCCCATCCAGGACATGATATTTTGAGACAACTGCAAACTTCCTCAAGAACTATGCTTTGCCCATATCTGGGGCTAAACTACAGTAGTTGTTCTATCACCTCATGACCCCTCCTCAGTAGAAAAAGGGAACAAAAACCACAGTGGGAAATAAAACCACATTTCACAAACAGGCAAACTAGCATCAATGACTTTATACTCAGCAAAGAAGGGGAACAAGAACCACAGTGGGAAATAAAAGCACATTTCACAAACAGGCAAACTAATATCAATGGCATTATAAAGTATATAAAGTAGCACTCACCTCAGCAAATGTTTGTCTCACCACCCTCACCCACAGCTGGGTGCATGGAACTGGAACAGGTTGCTGGGACAGGGAGGTGTTAATGCCCTCTCCCTGGAGGTGTTCAAGATGAAGTTGGATGAGGCCTTGGTGTAGTGGAAAGTGTACCTGCCCACAGCAAGGAGGAGCAGTTGGAATGAGATGATCTTCAAGGTCTTTTCCAGCCTGAGTCATTCTATGAATCCACAATGGCCACAGTAAAGAGGAAAGGAGTCCTGAAGAGCAGGAGCAACCCAACCAACAGCTCCTCCATCTGCAGCAAACTGGCCCCTTGCTCTCCAGTTCACACTCAGGTGCTGATAGGATACACCTGTGGCTAATTCCAATCACCTGTGTTGGCTCTTAAAACTGTTAACGAGCTGCAGCCCATGGCTATAGAAGCTGTAAATAACTCTCAGGTGAGTTTGGTTTTACCCATCCTAGCCTAGGATTCTGTTCCAGCCAAACCAGAAAAAAAAGGAATGTTGCTGTAAGAACATTGAGGAGATAAAAGCAACATGTCCTGCAACAGCCCCTCCACCTGCAGCAAACTATCCTCTTGCTCTCCAGTTCATACTCAGGTGCTGATAGGATACACCCGTGGCTAATTCCAGTCACTTGTGTTGGCTCTTAAAACTGCTAATGAGCTGCAGCCCGTGGCTATATAAGTTATAAATAAAGCTCAGGTGAGTTTAATTTTACCCATCCTAGCCTGGAATTCTGTTCCAGCCAAACCAGAAAAAAAGGAATGTTGCTGTAAGAACACTGAGGAGATAAAAGCAACATGGCCTGCATCAGCCTCTCCATCTGCAGCAAACTATCCTCTTGCTCTCCAGTTCACACTCAGGTGCTGATGGGATTCAGCTGTGGCCAATTCCAATCACCTGTGCTGGCTCACATGAAACTGTTAACAAACTGCAGCCTATGGCTATAGAAGCTGTAAATAACCCTAAGGTGTATTTGGTTTTACCCATCCTAGCCTAGGATTCTGTTCCAGCCAAATCAGAAAAGGAATGTTGCTGTAAGAACATTGAGGAGATAAAAGCAACGTGTCCTACTAGAGAAGATTAGTTTTTATTCTTAAGAAGAAAAAAAGAAAAGAAAAA
Organism: Psilopogon haemacephalus; assembly: GCA_013396835.1. Classification (NCBI taxonomy): domain Eukaryota; kingdom Metazoa; phylum Chordata; class Aves; order Piciformes; family Megalaimidae; genus Psilopogon; species Psilopogon haemacephalus. Next base: position 331,628 of record VWZI01009224.1, read on the forward strand.
GGGTGGCTGGTTAGATGTTAGGCAAATACAGCATGAGTGGTGCCAAGCTTGAGAGCACCCTAGCAGGCTCAACAACCACCTTCAGGAGAGGAACTCTGTTTAATCCTTCTGTTAACTCATAGATTCACAGAATGGTTTGGTTTGGATTGGAAGGGATCTTAAACACCATCCAGTTCCAATCCCCCTGCCGTAGGCTAGGGACACCTTCCACCAGCCCAAGTAGCTGAAGGCCTCATCCAACCTGGCCTCGACCAACTCCAAGGAGGGGGTATCCTCAACCTCCCTGGGCAACCTGTTCCAGTGTCTCACAACCCTCACATTAAAGGCTTTCTTCCTAATTTCCTGTCTCAATCTCCCCTCCTCAAGCTTAAAGACATTCTTCAGGAGTCTTCACAGAATTACAGAACCTTAGAGGTTGGAAGGGACCTCCAGAGATCATTGAGTCCAACCTCCCTGCCAAAGCAGGATCACCCAAGCTAGTTGGCACAGGAATGCATCCAGGTGGGTTTGGAAAGTCTCCAGAGAAGGAGACTCCACAACTTCTCTGGGCAGCCTGCTCCAGGGCTCTGCCACCCTCACTGTAAGGAAGTTTCTCCTCATGTTGAGCGGAAACCTTCTCTATTCCAGTTTGTAGCTGTTGCTCTTTGGCTTATTGCTGCTGACCACTGAAAAAAAGATTGTTCCCAGCCACTTGACCCCCACCCCTCCGATACTTGTACACATTGCTCAGATCTCCTCTCAGCCTTCTCCAGACTAAGTCTCCAGAGAAGGAGATTCCACAACCTCTCTGGGCAGCCTGCTCCAGTGCTCTGCCACCTTCACTCTAAAGAAGTTTCTCCTCATGTTGAGCTGAAACCTTCTCTATTCCAGTTTGTAGCTCTTACTCCTTGGCTTATTGCTGCTGACCACTGAAAAAAAATTGGCCCCAGCCACTTGACCCCCACCCTTCCGATACTTGTACACATTGCTCAGATCTCCTCTCAGCCTTCTCTTCTCCAGACTAACCAGCCCCAGGGCTCTCAATCTCTCCTCATAGGGGAGATGCTCAATTCCCCCAGTCAGCCTCGTCTTGTAGGCAACTCTGTGATCTTTATGAACAGAAGATGAGAAGGCAGATTTGAACTCAAGAGAAGCCTTCACCTTTCTCCTCTGGGTTCTCCAGTTCCGCAGCAGCTAATCGACTTCCATTTCCAGCTTCCGCGCATCACAATTCCCTAGACACTTGTTCCGTGACCACAAATAGCAGAGAAGCATTCACAGCAGGCATGGCCAGAAGAATTGCCATGTTTCCCAAAGCAAGCACATTGAATACCTGCGGCACAGCTCATAACTGTCTCTGTACACTAATGAACAAGCCCATTCCCGGCGTTATTTCTGCCGTCCGCTCATTACGGTCCAGTTTGGGAGTTGGGAAAAAGGTGCTTGATAAAATAAGAGTTTCCCTGGCTTACATACTGCCAGCTAGCAAAGCAGAAAATAGAGCAAATGGCCATTTTTCTTTCCTATTGCTTTATATCCATCACTTTAATGGAAATGAGATAAAGTAGATAATGGTAATAAGAATTGTATTAGCGGCGCACACATATATTACATATTCCTCAGAGGTACCATTTGCTGTACCATTTACATTGTTAATATTAAAATGTCTCCAGCAGCACAACCCAACGTAACCAATACTATAAATATTGCCTTTAATATAAAAGAGTTGAATGAGCTTTTAACCTTGAATTCGAGGCAACATTGGAAATAACTTCCCTACTTCTGTGACCTAGCTCATGTGAATAGCTAAGGACTTCCTTTCCCTGGCATAAATCTTTCTCCAAAGTAAAACTTCCTTGGACTATTCCTAGCTGTAATGTTATCTACTACACATTAAGTGATCACAGACCTTCTCTCTACCTCTTGAAAGCAAAACTCAGAGGCACAAATGTCAATTTAGATGAAGCTTTTGGAGGTAATATTAAATACAAAGAAACATCTTCAGACTTGTTCCATTTTAAGGTTGCTTCAATAAAGGAAAAGTGTTGGGGAAGGTTATTCATTCACACGTTCAAATATCCTGAGTTCAAGTAGAAATGTCATTTTAAATGGTTTGGAATCAGGATACTTTACACAAAAAAGAAAGAATAAAGGGGAAGGGAAGGGAAGGAGAAAGACAAAGGGAGGGGTCAAAACCAAAGAGTTTTGATTCTTCAGAGCAAGCAGCACCTGGCTCACAGAAATGTTCAAGTTGGAACATCTCAGGAGATCTGCAGTTCAACCTCCTGCTCAAAGAAAGGTCAGTTAAGAGAGGTCTGATCTGTCTTCTCAGAGCTCACTCCAGTTCATCCCATGTGTCTGTACCCTGATGGGCTGAGCACTGAGGGCAGCAATTAAGAGTAGAAATGCAGATTGTGCTCAGTGTAGTTCTGAGCCCATGAGAGAGCACCCTGCTCATTCAAAGGCAAAAGGGTCAGGAATAAGTCAAGAGTTGGAAGGGTGAGCACAAAACAGTAATGGCAAGGTTAGGAAGAAGGCAATGGTTGGATTGTATCTGCTGGGTGCTGCAACAGGACCAGGGCAGAGCTCGGGCAAGGGAGAACCAGAAAGAAACAGTGCAGGAGAGAAGTCAATTCAATGTCCACTCAGCACAATGCCACCAGCAGGAGCTGCACAGGTGCTGTCATCTCACCCAGGCTGTTGGCCTGCCTTGTCTTACAGAAAGATGGTTCACAAGGGATCTTTTCAATATGCCTTCAACTAAAGAACTATGGAGGAAAAAACTTTTTCTCTCTTTTCCCTTCCCTTTCCTTCCCTCTTCTTAAAAAAAATTAAAATTCCTCTCCGAGCCTCTCCGAGCCTCTCCTCTCTGAGCCTCTCCTCTCCGAGCCTCTCCTCTTCTCTCCCTCACTGTTCTGTAGCTGAGCCCAAGCAGATGCACCTTCTGGCAGTTGTGACATTAGGGTTACACAGCAAAAGTGTGCAGAACGCTCAACACAAATCTCAGTGACTGTCACTGTGAAGAACTGGATAAGCATCAGGTTTAAATATAAGGCACAGGTAGAAATCAAGAGTATGAAGCTCTTCTCTTTAGGGAGTGTTGGTAAGAATTTGTTGTAAGTCAGGCAATCAGCAGGTGCAAATGGCAGTGGAGGGAAGCCCTATTACTCTCCATAAGTACAATCTAGCAGTGTAATGTGCCTGTGAAGAAGGCAAATGAGGTATTAGGAGTGTTGGGTGAGTGGAAATAAGAAATATTAATGGCATTGCACAAGGCAGTGGGGAGTTTTCATCTGGAACACTGTGCACTTCTTGTCACTTCTGTGCAAGAAAGAGGAATTTAAATGAGTAAAGCAGGAGATAAAAAGGAGTTAAGAGGGCTGCTGAGAAAAAGGGAAAAAAAGCTGGAAAAGCTGAGATTGTAGTTTTAGGCAAAGGAAGGCTGTGAGGGGACATTGTAGGAGTGCAGAACAAAGAAATGGAGAAATAGAAAATAGTTAGAATTACACAAGAAGTTCCCAGCTGGGCCTTCTGGATTGCTGTTCTAGATCTGAAAGAGAAACCCCCAAAATCAACATCTCAGAATAAATGTTCCGTACAAAGAAGTCTTCAACCTGGTCAGGAAAGTTCAGATCTCACTACTGGAGGATGCAAAATGCTGCAGTCAGGAAGATGCTATGAAACGGAACTGTATGGAGTAAGATTTATCGAAGATGAAGGACACAGGAACTTCCACCTAGGAAGGACACAGGAACTTCCACCTCAACATGAGGGAAAAAAAATTCTTTATTGTAAGGGTGACAGAGCACTGGAACAGGCAGAGAGGTTGTGGAGTCTCCTTCTCTGGAGACTTTCAAGACCTGTCTGGACATGTCCCTGTATGACCTGCCCTAGGTGATCCTGCTTTGGCAGCAGAGTTGAACTCCCTCATCTCTGGACGCTCCTTCCAAACCCTACCATTCTGTGATTCTATAACACTGCTGGCAGAAAATTAACAAATAAAAAGAATCCAACACATGCAAAGTTTCTGACAGCAGCAAAAACTGAGCTTCTGAAACAGCTCTTCAAGAAGCCTTGGTGCAAAAGTAACTCCTAATTTTAAGGAGGAATCTTCATGGATTCACAAGGCAGGGACGGAAAGACTGCAAGAAGAGGGATCTGGTCATAACAAATGTATGAAGCCTCTTTTGGGCTTCTATTTCTTTTCTCCCATACCCACAGACATCAATTGTTTAGCAGTGTGGTGCTTTCACTCCCTATGCTGAGCCACCAAGTCTCTCTCCACGGTGCAGAAGGAAGAGTAGAAAGGCAGCTATTAAAAAACACAGGTACTGTTTTATTTCTCATAAAATGCTGTGATGGAGTGATACAGCAATCAGGATAAAATAAAATACCCCAAAAAAAAAAAAAATCAACTTCAGCTCTTCCAAGAATGACATTAAAAAGTTAAGCAGCACTTAGTCTTCTTTAGGATGTCATTTCTGCTCAGTGTAACTGTTAGATACCTAATGCAGATAGATGGGCTGAGCAGGTTCCACAAAGGCAAAATTTCCTCCTTTACATCCAGTCTAAAAGCTTCTAAAATCCCTCTGCCAGGAACAATTTGACTGCATATCAATTGCATTCCTCTGCTGCTGCAAAACTTCCAATAAAGGGATATCAGGGGGAAGAGAACCCACATTTTGCTGAGTCTGACAGCAAAATGAAACACTGTCAGTGCCATGGGCTGGGAAGCCAGCTCTGAACATCCACTTTGCTCATTACAGCTCTCAGTTAACATAGCAGCTGGGATACAGCTATCAGAGAATCACCGAATCAGTCAGGGTTAGAAGGGACCACAAGGATCAGCCAGTTCCAACCCCCCCTGCCATGCCCAGGGACACCCTACCCTAAGTCAGGCCACCCACAGCCTCTGCCAGCCTGGCTGTAAACACCTCAAACACATCCCTGGGCAACCCATTCCAGGCTCTCACCACTCTCATGCTCAACAACTTCCTCCTCACCTCCAGTCTAAATTTCCTCACCTTCAGTTTTGCTCTATTCCCCCTAGTCCTGACACTACCTGACAGCCTAAAAAGTCCCTCCACAGCTTTTCTGTAGCACCCTTCAGATCCTGGAAGGCCACAAGAAGGTCACCTGGGAGCCTTCTCTTCTCCAGCCTGCACAGCCCCAACTCTTTCAGTCTGTCCTCACAGCAGAGGTGCTGCAGCCCTCTGAGCATCCTCATGGCCCTCTCTGGACACTCTCCAGCATGTCCACATCTCTCTTGCAGTAGGGGCTCCAGCTGGGTGATGTCACACTACCAGGCTGCCATTCCTGGTGCTTCTCTGCTGACTTCACAAGGAATGGGCTCTGGGAATTCCAAATTGTTCAAGGTTTCTAACACAAATCAGCTAACAAATACAATCTGCTAAACTACATCCTCCACACAAGGGATGCTCAGTGCCTGTATGCAGGAATCACAGAACCACAGAATGCCAGGGATAGGAAGAGACCCCTGGAGATCATCAAGTCCAACCCTTCTGCCAGAGCAGGTTCATCCAGAGCAGGTTGCACAGGACAGCATCTAGGTGGGTTTTGAATGACTCCAGAGTTGAAGCTCCACTACATCTCTGGGCAGCCAGAGCTATGACACCCTCAAAGTAAAGAAATTTCATGTTTAGATGGAACTTTCTATGTCCTTTGAAATCCTTCCTGGGCTGCAACAAAAGTAAAATGGCCAACAGGTGGAGAGAGTTGACTCTGCCCCTCTCCTCTGCTCTGGTGAGACCTCACATGGAGTGCTGCATCCAGCTCTGGATCCCTGGACACAAAGACATTGACCAAGAGGAGGGCTACCAAGATGAACAGAGAGTTGGAGAACCTCTCCTATGTAGACAGGCCAAGAGATTTAAATCTGCTCAGCCTGGAGAAGAGAAAGCTATGGGGAGACCTTAGAGTTGCTTTTCAACATCTGAAGGGGACCTACAGGAAATCTGGGAAGGATCTTTAGATGATGGCTTGCAGTGATAGGATGAGGGGCAATGGTTTTAAACTGGAGCAGGGTAGATTGAGATTGGACATCAGGAAGTTCTTTACTATGAAGGTGGTGAAATGATGGGAAGGTGGTGAAATGATGGGATCAGTTTTATCCACAATGACATATTTATAAACACACTAAAAGCAGAGTACATGAATCATCTTCCTCAGCTATATCTGCAAGAGCAATCAAAATGACCCCTGGGGTTGAGAGGCACCATTTCTCCCAGGGTTATCTTCTGTGTGCCAGTAGAATTCTGATTCCCCTCACGTTATCTCCATTTAGCTCATCCTTTTTTTTTTTTTTAAATAATGCCTCTAATAAATAGCAGTGATGGTGGATATATCCAAAGGACAAACTGGTGGCTTTATTCTCAGTTCACAATATTCCCTCTAAGCAAAAGGGAAAAAAAAAAAAAATCAAATGAATGCCAGACATGCAGGGAAGACTGAGAGCAGCCCCATTAAAGTCAATAGTTATACATAAAAATACATAAAGCTGGGGAGAGAACAAAAGTCTTTAGATCGTGTATGAGAATCACAGTGTGAACCCTCGTCAGAGAGACACCTACAAAGAGATGTTAGGCAGAGGAACCAATTTTTGACTTGCCATTTCAAGCTAAAGGGAGAAAGAATACAGATGTCCTAGCATCACCATTGTTTGAAGGACCTTTCTGTGCTTAAATAGCATGTCCTGAACGATTTCAAAGCTCAGGGTATGGAAATCAGCACCACAATCCAGTCAATTTGCTGCCTTCATTTGTGCATGGAGGTTGCTCTTTAGCAGGACTGGCACCTGGAATCTTCAGGAACCAATCACAGAACCACAGAAACTTTCAGGTTGGAGAAGACCCTCAGCATCACCAAGTCAAACCAATAAATCTACTCTACAAGGTGCAACAAATGCATTGCTTTAAATAAAAATAAGTCTTGTAAGTCAAGCTTCTTTGGATGAAGAAACCTGAAAGGGTTCTAAAACACATGAATAGGTGAATACGTGAATAGGGCCACGAGGATGCTCAGAGGGCTGCAGCACCTCTGCTATGAGGGCAGGCTGGAAGAGTTGGGGCTGTTCAGTTTGGAGAAGAGGAGGCTCCAAAGTCACTTTATTGTGATCTTCCACTATCTGAAAGAGGCCTACAAAAATGCTGGGAAGGGACTTTTTAGGCTGGTAGTGACAGCACTAGGGGGAACAGAGCAAAGCTGGAGGTGGGGAGATTCAGATTGGAGGTGAGGAGGAAGTTGTTCAGCATGAGAATAGTGAGAGCCTGGAATGGGTTGCCCCATCCCATGCTGGGGACACATCTCTGGAGATGTTTGCAGCCAGACTGGCAGAGGCTGTGGGCAGCCTGATGTAGGGTAGGGTGTCCCTGGGCATGGCAGGGAGGTTGGAACTGGATGATCCTTGTGGTCCCATCCAACCTTAACTGATTCTAGGATTCTAGGTTCCTCAGGGTGGTGGCTGAAAACCCATCCCTGGTGGTGCTGAAAAGACAGAGGTGTGGTATTGAGGGACGTGGTTTACTGACCATGGTGGGATTAGGTCAATGGTTGGACTCAATGATCTTAAAGGTCTTTTCCAACCAAAACAATTCTACAATGCTATTTTCAAAAGCTTTAAAATGTGATTTTTTTTTCTTGCTTTAATAAAGTTCCAGCCATCTTCAATGAATCAATTTTGGCAGAAGGAGGCAAAAAATTTAAAATACCCCAAACTTTTATCTTGTCAACACTTTATAACAAGTTTTATTTTAAGGCCATAATTTATGGAAACAATATAAACTTGAAAGCCATCAGGATTAGCAACAGCAGTGATAAGACTACTCTTAGAGTACTCTTCTAATGGGAGGTGTCTCTGCCTATGGCGGGGGGTTGGAATTAGATGATCTTTGAGCTCACTTCCAATCTAAATCATTCTATGATTCCATGATCCATTACCCCCAGTCTTATCACTACCTGACACCCTAAAAAGGGGCTGGAACTAGATGATCTTTGAGCTCACTTCCAACCTAAACCATTCTAGATGAAGGTAGATGAAGGAGGAGAGTGTGCTCTCAGCCAGTTGGAATGGAATGGAATGGAATGGAATGGAATGGAATGGAATGGAATGGAATGGAATGGAATGGAATGGAATGGAATGGAATGGAATAGAATAGAATAGAATAGAATAGAATAGAATAGAATAGAATAGAATAGAATAGAATAGAATAGAATAGAATAGAATAGAATAGAATAGAATAGAATAGAATAGAATAGAATAGAATAGAATAGAATAGAATAGAATAGAATAGAATAGAGCAGAGCCAGGTTGGAAGAGACCTCCAGGATCATCTATTCCAACCTAGCACCCAGTGAGAGGTTCCATCACAGAAATCACCAGGTTGGATGTAACCCATCATGGTCTGTGGTCTGAGCCACTGTCATCTTTGATCAGGTTGCTCAAGGCCAAGTTTAGAATAGAATAGAGCCAGGTTGGAAGATATCCAGTCCAGCCTATCATCCAGCCCTCGCCAATGGCACTAAGTGTTCCACTCAGTCTTTTCTTGAATACCTCCAGGGATTGGGACTCCACCACCTCCCTGGGCAGCCTATTCCAATGCCAATCACTCTCTCTGGCAAGTACTTCCTCCTAACATCCAGCCTGAACCTCCCCTGGCACAACTTCAGACTGTGTCCCGTTGTTCTGTTGCTGGTTGCCTGGGAGAAGAGCCCAACCCCACCTGCCACAACCTCCCTTCAGGTAGCTGTAGACAGCAATGAGGTTTAAGATCAAGTCCAAGCCTTCTCTAACTCTTCCAAGGCTGGTACTAAACCATGTCCCTCAGCACCACATCTCTGCCTCCTCTAGAATGAATCATAAAATAGCTTTGCTTTCTTCTCCCTTTTCCAAACCAGCAGAAGGGACATTCCTCACTGGTGAAACATTGCTGCTGTGGATCAGTCACACCAGATTCCCGCCTGCAATGGTCACAGGAGTTCCACTCAAGATACAGAGGGGCCCTATTCCCAGTTCTGCCATTTGCCTGTGAATGATGCTTTCCAAACCATACCACCTTTCTGTCCTTCAGCTTCCCATCTAAAATGGAGTTATTAATACTCAATATTTTTAGAAGCAATCAGAAGCCTCCAGCTGAAATTAGAAACTTTGTTCTTCTTCATCGCTGACCTCTCACATTTTCTGATTTATTTTGGTCCCACTCTTCATTCTGAGTTGGTTGGTGGAGTAGGAGGCAGTTAAGTTTGGGACCATGCTGAGCTCTAGTCTCTCTCTCTCTCCACTCCATCATTCCAGATCCAGGAATCTCAAGGTGTGTTTTCATGGTGAACTCAAATCGCTTTGACTTTAGCAAATACATTGAAGCTTTATGATGCTGCAGGTAGCCATCAAATAGCTGTTTGCTTGTTTCTTTTTCTTCCTTTTTTTTAACTAACACATGTACTGAATCAATAAAATGCCATCTCTTGCTGCATATTCCACAGAGCTCTCAGCTAGCAGCTCAAAATATCCAATCGATTTATAATGAACTCCAGTGTCCCCAGCTGCACTTTGGTTCTTACAGCCATTCCCACCTAATCCTCACCAGCTGCACGCTGGAGATTAGACATCATCCCTGCTGGACCTTGCAGTGTACAAGCCTCCAGCTCAGTGGTTCTGACAAATTTCTCTCATCAGTCAAACCACATCCCAGGGACCAACAATTGCATGAGAGAGAGAGAGAGAGAGAGACTCAGCTGAGTCAGAGAAATTCATTAATATCACTTTGCAATTAGTCAGTACCTGGGAGAAGGATGCTCTTCAACCCCCCATTGAGGTCTTGAGTGACCTGATCTAGTGGGAGGTGTCCCTGCCTATGGTGGGGGGTTGGAACTGGATGATCTTTGAGGTCTCTTCCAACCTAAACCATTCTATGATTCTATGATTGATTGGCAGCATACAGATATTGCAGGTTTTCCAGGGATTTCCAAATTCAATGCACTGAAGTTGAGGGTCTGCTTATCACTGTTTTAACACAGGGCCTGCCTTTGTATTATACTAGATTAGGAAATTAGAGAGAAGTTTGGCTGTTCCAAAAATCTGGGTACAAAGTGTTTAGGGACTGTAGACTGATAGAATGATTTGGGTTGGAAGGAACCTTCAAAATCATCTAGTTGCAAGGCCCCTGCCATGGGCATGGACACCTCCCATTAGGCCAGGTTGCTCAAGGCCACATCCAGCTTGGCTGTGAACACCTCCAGGCAGGGGGCATCAACAGCTTCCCTGTGCATCCTGTTCCAGTGTCTCACCACCCTTACTGGAAAGAATTTCTTCCTTATCTCCAGTCTAAATCTGCCCTCTTTTAGCTCAAAGCCATTCCCCTTTGTCCTGTCACTACAAGCCCTTGTAAAAAGTCCCTCCCTAGTAGGGCTGTAGCCCCTTTTGGGTACTGGAAGGCTTCTCTATGGTCTCCCTGGAGCCTTCTTTTCTCCAGGCTGAAAACCCACAGCTCTTCTAGCCTGTCTCCATAGGGGAGGCTCCCCAGCTCCCCGATCACTTTTGTGTCCTCCACTCTTTTTCTCCCTAAAACTCTCTGAGAAGTTTGTATCTGGAGAAAACACCAATTTTGTCCTACTGTATTTTCCTTGTTATTATCCAAATAATGAACAGTGTTAAAGAAGAGAGAAGTTGTCATTTCTCTGCTGGATTATAAAGCATCTCTGTTTTTTGGAGAGCTCTCTTCCACTGAAGGACATGAGTAACAGGTATTAATGATGGCACTTCTGATAATTTCCCAAGCATTTCTTCCAGGCTTTGTTCAATGAACCTCAATGAACCCCAACTCTGGAACACTATGCAGCAACACTAGCAGTGTACAGCAGCATGCAAACACTGCAAACACAGATCTTTCAGCTAGCTGCAGCAGAGAACAGCTGAGCTATATTTGAACTTCCCAGTACCAAAGGCTCTTTGAAACAAAATTAGCCTTTAGAAAGAATAGTTCAAAAGAGTCACTGAACACACACAGCTTGGAGAAATGCAATGCAAAGTCTGCAATAACATATCCTGTAATTACATTTTATTGCCTTCAGTGATTCTCTTCCAAGGATTTCCTCGTCTCTAATATTTAGAAAACCATTGTCTGACTCATCAGTTTCTTGAATGTAAAAGAGACATTCCTAGGAACACGAAATGTGGATGTCAAAGTCCCCATGTGCTAGACAGAGTAATGCTTCTTGTAGGAGTAACCATAAGAAAGCAATGAGCATTGGCACCAAAAATTCTGGTTCATGGATCTGAAATTTGATGAGAATTGGGAGTTGCATTATTCTTTAACCTATACAAAAAGGGGTCATGAAGTGTATCTGTTCAGTACCTTTACTCCAATGTTTAAGCTAAGGTAGAATCATAGAATCTCCTGGTTGGAAAAGACCTTATGATGATCAAGTCCAACCATTCCTTAATACCTCCCTTTACACAACTGTTACACCATGCCCCTAAGCTCAAACATCTTTTAAAGGCCTCCAAGAACTGTGTCTCCACCACATCCCTGAGCTCAACTCCACCACTCACATCCCAGCTGAGCAAAAATTGCTGTCCGCTCCAGCCACGGATTTCTGCAAGCCAAGGTAGAAATGGGTTCTTAAGATGTATCTGTACTCAGACTGTACAATAAGCAGCAGACTGCTGAAAGTCAAGGAACTGAGAAAAAATAATTTGGTTTAACTATTTCTTCAGGATCATTCAAAGGGCATTACAGAGATGGAGAAGGGACACGGAAATAGGATCAGAAAGCAGGACAACTGGCTGGCTAAAGTGAGTGGTACCAGAAAGGGCTGGCCAAAAAGGGCTGGTGAAGATGATGGAAAAATAAGGAGAATTTTTTTTTTTTCCCTGTGAGGGTGACAGAACCCCAGAACAGGCTGCCCAGGAGGGTTGTGGAGTCTCCCTCTCTAGAGGTATTCAAACCTTACCTGGATGTGTTCTTGTGTGATCTGCTCTAGGTGATAGTGCTCTGCAGGGGTGCTGCACTGGATGAGCTTTGGAGGTCCCTTCTGGCCCCTGATATTCTGTGACTCTGTGTCTCCTGCTGGGATGCCAGCATATGATAGTGCCATTAAACCTTCACCATAACGAGGAGTCACAAGAGGGTGTCCATATGCAAACCTCTCATTTCCTTCTGACTGCTCAGCCTTGAATCCCCAACAGCTCCTACCAGAGTGTGTGTGTGTATTAAATGTAATTATCCACTTGGCACTTCAACCCACTCACCTCTTTTCCTATGGGGGTATGAACATGCCTTAAAAATTCATGAAGCCCAACAAGACACCCATAATTAGACTGTTAGGGTTTAGTATTGCAGGTTTAGCACTGTTAAAGTGACCCAGTGAGAGGAAATGCCTTGTCTAAGCACATGAATCTCTACATGATGGTGGGAACACAGCCCTGATTCCCAGCCCAATGACTCTTTAAACTTTGAAGACTCTGTGCATGGACCCTAAACAAATTTGTCCACATGAGATTTGAGTGTGTCCTTTTCTGGATGAAAAAAAAAATATTGCTTCTAGAGTAATAACAGTACCTGTTGTGATCCTGAGTTGTGCTTATAAATATCTGGGCTGGGGGTCAGGAGGGGAGGGACAGGGACAGCCTCTGCTCACTTGTGCCCTGAGATAGGGCAAGGGCAATGGATGGAAACTGCAGCACAGGAGGTTGTACCTCAACACAAGGGGCAACTTCTTGACTGTAAGGGTCCCAGAGCACTGGAACAAGCTGCCCAGAGAGGTTGTGGAGTCTCCTTCACCAGACACTTTCATGGCCTGTCTGGATGTGAGAAGGGTGAAAAAAGAATATGCTGAGGATGGTGAAACCCTGGCCCTGGTTGCCCAGACAGGTGTAAATATTCCACCCCTGGAACCATTCCAGGTAATGCTGTTTGGAGTTCTGAGGAACCTGCTATGGTTGCAGATGTCAGCGCTCAATGCTGGGAAGTTGAACTAGATGCTAGGTGACCTTTAAAGGTCATTTCCAACCCCAACCACCCTGTGATTCTAGAAATATGTCATCATTTGAAAACAATTCTTTTAGCTGATATGAATTATGTTTACAATTAAGAGAACTACTGTTACCTGTTTGCATGGACTACAGCTGCAGAGACTACACAGATTCATCACAGCATCTATGGCAATTAATATAAGCATCACAGAACGCTAAGGGTTAGGACTGAATGTAAAGGGTTAGGACTGTTAATGTTAAGGGTTAGGACTGAATGTAAAGGGTTAGGACTGTTAATGTTAAGGGTTAAGACTGAATGTTAAGAGTTAGGACTGAATGTTAAGGGTTAGGACTGTTAACGTTAGGCCAAGGAGCAATGGGTGCAAGTTGCAGCACAAGAGCTGCCACCTCAACACAAGGAAAAACTTCTTGACTGGAAAGGTCCCAGAGCACTGGCACAGGCTGCCCAGAGTAGTTGTGGAGTCTCCTTCTCTTGAGACTTTCAAGACCTGTCTGGATATGTTCCTGTGTGACCTGAGCTAGATTCCCTGGTCCTTCTCTGGCAGTGGGGCTGGTCTGGAAGATCTCCAGAGGTCCCTTCCAACCCCTAATGTCCTGTGATCCTTCTCTTTTAAAATTAAACCATTCCAACACCTTTCTGAATGTCTTCTCATGCTCTTAACTTCATGTGCTTGCTCTCAGATGACTTTCAGCAACACTGAGGCCATTTGCATTCATCTCTGAGAGATGTGGACCCAGTGCCTTTGCCCAGCCACCAATTAACTGGAATTTTTTTTGCAGATTGACAAATACATTAGATAAATTACAGTTCCTTCCATCTAGCTGTCTGATCAGTTTAGACAGGAGCACACACAGGTATTGAGGCATCATCTGGTTATTTTTTAACCTTCAGCTCTACAGCATTTGGTAGAAAGCAATGAGATGTTAGGGGGATGTTTCTTCTTTTAGATCACATGCAGACACTAATTAAAGGACTGAAACATGGCCTTGAGGTGACCACTATGATTCTAGGATTCTCTTCTGTCATTTTTAAAGGCCATTTCTAATGACCACAGATTAAAATATGGATTTTTAAAACCCCACATTTTAAGATAGAAAACCTTATAGGTAATGTAAATTAGCAAAGTCCAGAGGAACTAAAAGACCAAAACAGCATTTCCTTTTCTCCTAATGAAAAGCAGCCACACGATAACCTACAGGTAAAACCACTAACAAAAGACAATGACCTCTTGACCTCAGATCCCATTTTCTTGCTCTTTACTTGCCAAAGCACAGAAGAACTGCAATTTCAGACCATCTTCATCCAGCTTCTCTTAAAATTCCTATATATGGGTGAGCTCTAACTGGCCCTCACAACAGAGACCATCACAGAAGACATCAACTTCCCTGTGCTGCCCATCTGAGAACCTGCAGGAAAACAGGAGAGTTGTCTTTTTTAGGCTTGAAATCCTTCATTATTGATCCACAGAACACAAATGTATTTCATGGGTTGTTTGCTCCACAAAAAAACAGTCACTAGATTCTGTTAAAGTGCCACCTTTAAAGGGAAAAAAACCCAAAACACACAACAAAGTGAGGCAAGCCTCAGTGGGCATCTAGGTTCTGATGATGCTCTTAGAAAAGGTCAAGATTGTCAACTTCCACTTCAGAAGAGTCAATAGCTCCACAACCCTGATGGGTTTGTCTCAATTCTTGGCCAGCCCTGGATACCAAGCAGACACTTCAGAGGACACAGAAAAAGCCCTCTGCCTTTTGGGAGTCTGCTGTGTTATCTTCACACTGAAGATAACTTTGACTGAACTCCTCTGCTTTTCTCTTCTTGGCCTCTACAATATTCCCAATGCACAAACCTGTCCTGGCCTTTCACATTGCTATTTTAGCTTCCCCAGCCTTCTGCCAGGTAGGTGATGGCTCAGTAACTTGTTGGCCTGTCTCAGTATTTTCTTGCACAGAGACTCAATATGATAGAAGGTACAACCATCAATCATTCCAGAAAGAGAAATGGGAATTTGTACACTAAGCAGCTATATCAGCAAACATCTCTGTGTTGGCCTTTTTCCCATTTGGTCTAGCTACCCTTGTCTTTTCCTGCTGCCAAAGCAGTAGGCACTCCATAACCACTCTGTTGCTCTCCTCTTGCCAATGCACTTTCCATCATGGCTTACTGCTCTGCTCCAAGAACTCTCCAAACAGCCTGGCTGGAGATGAAAACACAGGAAAAATCAAGAACAGCCTGCACCAGCAGCAGCAGGAAAACAGAATAATTTTGACAAAGTGCAAGTACAGCATCACCTTGTCAAACACAACAGATAATGAGCTTGGAATCAGCCTCCAAGCTACTTGAATAAAGAAAAAAAAAAAAGAAAGAAAGCTGGCCAAACAGCAGTTATTTGTTACAAAGTGTTCAAAATCTGCCAGTCATACAGGAACCTTTGGACAGATGATACCTTTTCCCACTCCCAAAAATGACAGACACCAAAAACATAACAGGGAAGAAGGATTTTGTTCACACAGCTGTGAGTTGAAAGGAAGTGCCTGGGAGCCCTCTAGTTTCTCTACTGATCTAAAGAGCCCTTTGGAAAGGCTCCAAAATCATCTGCAGGTATCCTGAGTTATCAACCTGCTCCCCTAGACTCCTGCTCCACTTCTTGACTCCAGAAGAGAGAAGTGAGCTAAAAGGCAGAGAAAAATATCAGGAAAAAAAAAAAAACCAACAGTGACTGAATGTAGAAAATATCAAATTCAGACAGCAAATATTCAATTGTCGTCGTTATTTTAAATTAAAATAATTAATCATTAGACAAGTCTGATAAAAGTCATGCTTCATTCTTCATAATGAGCCACTCAGCAAGGCAAAAAGGATTGATTCCTGCTAGATGATGCTTTACTTGGGATAGTGAAGTGGCTTGAGCCTGGCTGGAAGCTTGGTGCCCAGCTAAGCTCTTCTATCACTCTCCTTCCTCAGCTGGACAAGGAGGAAAAAATGTAAGATAAAACTGGTGGGTGGACATAAGGATAGGAAGAGATCACCCAACTGTTATCACCATCTGCTTCTATAAACACAGCATCACACAATTGGAAATGACCTCCAGGATCATTGACCCCAACCACCAACCTAAGCTCACCATGCCCATCAAACCCTGTCCTGAAGTGCCAGGTCCATGTGTTTATTGAACACCTCCAGGGACAGTGACTCATGCACCCTCATACCCACTTCTCAACCACAACCCCACCCTTGCACCTCCAAAACCTCTTCCCAAGAGAAGTTGTGGAGTCTCCTTCTCTGGAGACCTTCAAGGCCTGTGTAGATGTGTTCTTCTCGTGACCTGAGCTAGATTGTATGGTCCTGCTCTGGTAGGGGGGGTGGACTCGATATCTTTGGCTCCCTTCCAACACCTGACATCCTGTGATGCTGTGAAAACCACCCCCACACATCCAAACTCACCCTCACACCTCCCAAACCACACTGACACACATCCAAACTCACCCTCAGACCTCCAAAACCACTCCCACACATCCAAACTCACCTTCACACCTCCCAAACCACACTGACACACATCCAAACTCACCCTCAGACCTCCAAAACCACCCCTACACCTCCAAAAACACCTCCACATATCAAAACTCACCTTCACACCTCCAAAACCACCCCTACACATGTAAACTCACCCCCACACCTCCAAAACCACTCCTACACCTCCACAAACACCTCCACACATCCAAATTCACCTTCACACCTCCAAAACCACCCCCACACATCCAAACTCACCCTCACACGGTGCCTCAGAGAGTTTCATTTCTGTCTCAGAGAGTTTCATCACCTGTTGCCATTGACAGATTTGTAGAATCATAGACTGGCTTGAAATGGAAGGGACCCTATAGGCAGCAGAGGCATCTGCAATCAGAGCAGGCTGCTCAGAGCCCCAGACAACCTAACCTGCACTGGTTCCAAGGATGGGTATCTCCCATCTCTCTGGGCAACCTGGGCCAGGGTCTCAGCACTCTTACTGTAAACAAATTCTTCCTTCTATCTGGTCTAAATCTCTTTCTTTTAGTTTAAACCATCACCACTTGCCCTACAGCTAAGCTTCCTTTAAGTACTGGAAGGCTGCCAGAAGGTCTCCCAGGAGCCTTTTCTTCTTCAGGCTAAACAACCCCAATGCTCTTGGCCTGGGCTCACAGCAGAGGGCTTCCAGCCCTCTCATCATCTCTATGGCCTCTTCTGTCCCCACTCCAACAGGTCCATGTCTCTGCTGACCACTCCTGAGCTGAATGCAGTGCTCCAGGTGGATGAATCACAACACCCCAAATGAGTCCCCGAATGAGCTTGGGCAGGCCAGCAGATTTCTGCATTTTCCTAGCACGTTTGCTCAGTGGTGTCAGTGGTGTCATCATTTCACATCTTTTGGTTCGACAGCATTGCCTGGTGCAGCTGCAGCAAGGGCAGAGTGACTCCCCAGAAGCACAAATCTCACCACGTGGAAGGGGTTTTTGGTCTGACAGCATTGTCTGGTGCAGCTGCAAGGGCAGAGTGACTCCCCAGAAGCACAAATCTCACCACCTGGAAGGGGTTTTTGGTCTGACAGCATTGTCTGGTGCAGCTGCAAGGGCAGAGTGACTCCCCAGAAGCACAAATCTCACCACATGGAGGGGGTCACAGACAGGGTCATGGATTTATCTCTTGCTTGCTGAGTCTCTGACATGACTTTTTTTTGAAGAAGGGAAGGAACTGCAAAACCCACCCATCTGGAGCAGGTCAAGGAGCTACAAAGACATCCATATGCAAAGCTGATAACTCCTAAATCTCTCTAATACAGGATTGAAGCTCTGGCATTTCTTTGTCACTGCCTGAATGAGTCCATGTCTGTGCACTGGCTCCTTCTTGTACTTCATTTACTGATGTCAATAATCATTCAGCCCGTGCTAATAGGTGACAACTGAGGCTGCAGTTTGGAGGGAGGAATGAAGTTATGACTGCTCTATATTTGTTCCCCAAAGGCAAAATCCCAACTGTAATAATACAGAATATTAGTCCATGGCATCTACCTTACTTAAAAACAGTACCCAAACATTCCCTCTCTTGCTCTTTTGAAAGCAAACAAGTTAGCAAAGAGAACCAGGCAGAGGTCAGCCACTCAAGGCTAAAGATGAGTGAAAAGAGAGACCTTTTTTTGTGGGACATGTATCAGGAATCAGTTGCTGACTTCCTCAAACCATGCATTTTTATCACTGCTTTAGTTCAAACTCAACATCTGACGCATGGTTGCCTTTGATTCAAGACATTCAGAGTGACAAGAAAAAAAAAAAAAGTTTACTGTTAAAGATTAATCATGTTCTTCTGTTCCCACTCTCCTTCTGCTCTTAGATTTAGGAGGATGCACTCAGCTGTAGCTTTATTTTCACACAATGGGGAGGGGAATCTGGTTTAGATTCCATTTATTTGTGATTTATTCTTCCCTAATCCTTACTCCATAGGCACACATGGACATTCTGCATGTAATAAACATTCAGTTCATTCATTGCTTTGTACTTAACCAACCAGCCTTCAGAAAGTCCTCCTGTTTAGCCAGGATTCTAAAACGTATTGTTTGCTTTTTTGTCTTCTTTGTTCCTAGAATCATAGAATTATAAAGGTTGGAAAAGCCCTCTAAGATCATCAAGTCCAAGCACTGACCCAACACCACCAAGACCACTAAACTATGCCCCAAAGTGCCCTGTCTGCATGCCTGTTGAACACCTCCACGGATGGCAACTCCACCACTTCTCTGGGCAATCTGTTCCAATACCTGACCACACTTGCAGCAAAGAATTGTTTCCCAATATCCAATCCAAACCTCCCCTGGCACAATTTCAGGCCATTTTCTCTCATTCTGTCACCTGATGCTAGAGAGAAAAGATCAACTCCATTTGACTCCTATCTCCTTTCAGGGAGTTGTAGACAGCAGTGAGGTTTCCCCTGAGCTTCCTTTACTCCAGAATAAAGAACCTCAGTTCCCTCAGCTGCTCCTCACCAGTCTTGTTCTCCAGACACAGAAGCTTTGTTGCCCTGCTCTGGACACCCTCCAGCACCTCAACGTTGCTCTTATACTGTAGTGCCCAAAGCTGAACACAGTAAGATGTCCATATGGATTTTAACTATCAATTTACTACTCTTGGCAAAATTCTTACTCCTGCCTTCCTGCTTTTGCAGCCAGCATTGCTGTTTACCCTTTCCCTACTGACCCAAGGTCCTGCACCTGGGTCGGTGCAATCCCAAGCACAAATACAGGCTGGGGGGCAAGTGGCTGAGAGCAGCTCTGAGGAAAAGGACCTGGGGGTCTGGGTGGATGAGAAGGTCAACATGAGCCTGCAGTGTGCACACACAGCCCAGACAGCAACTGTGTGCTGGGCTGCAGCAAGAGAAGCATTACCAGCAGGGCAAGGCAGGGGATTCTGCCCCTTTGCTCTGCTCTCCTCACACCCCACCTGGAGTACTGTGTGCAGTTCTGGAGCCCCTAGCACAAGAAGGACATGGAACTGTTGGAGAGAGTCCAGAGGAGGCCACAAAGATGATCAGCGGGCTACAGCAGCTGTGCTGTGAGGACAGGCTGAGAGAGTTGGGACTTTTCAGCCTGGAGAAGAGAAGGCTTCCAGCAGACCTTATAGCAACCTTCCAGTATCTGAAAGAGACTACAGGAAGGCTGGGGAGGGACTGTTCACAAGGTCTTGTAATGACAGGATGAGGAGGAATGGGTTTAAACAGAGGGGAGATTTAAATGGGATGTTAGAAGAAAGTTCTTCACAGTGAGGGTGGCAAGATACTGGAACAGGTTACCCCGGGAGGTTGTGGCTGCTCCCTCCCTGGAGGTGTTCAAGGCCAGGCTGGATGAGGTCTTGAGTGACCTGATCTAGTGGGAGGTGTCCCTGCCTATGGCACAGGGGGGTTGGAACTGGATGATCTTTGAGGTCTCTTCCAACCTAAACCATTCCATGTTCTAAAGCACAGCTCCCATCCCCACCAGGCTGTAACAGAATGCAGCTGCTGTGCAGCCTACCTGAGCATCCACAGGTCCTAACAACAAGCTATGACATTTTCCTTTTCATCGTGACTGAGCTTCTCCATCACTCTTGACACAAAGCCTCATTCAGTTTGAAGCCTGCTACAGCAAGAGCAGAGGCCCTGTCCTTACAAAAGTGACCATGTTTATCAAACTGCATTCTGTGATAATAACAAACTACACCTTTTTTTTCTTTTCTTTTCTTTTTTTTTTTTCCTTGCTCAAAATATCTCCTGGATTTCTTCCCCTGAGCTTCACAAAGCCATATTTTTACAGTCAGTAGCAATGCTTCCCACATGATTCCCATCAATGTCTACAGAATTCTAGCTTTTATTTTAAATGATATTAAAAAGAGCTTCTGTCATTTACAGTTGCAAAGATAACTGCTGAAACATGAAAGCAAGAACATCAATGCCATAGCTGCCTCCTAAGCCTGACAGCTGCTGTGCTTCTGCCTCTGCTGCTGCTGCTGCACAGAAGGAGAAGCTAAGCAGCCAGAGCAAAATTTAAAAAAGAAAATAAAACACAAAAGCAACTTTTCTCACTTTTTTTTTTTTTTAGGTTACCTCCTCCCTGCTCCCTCTAGCTTCTAATGAACCTGCAAGCAAAGCCCTTTCTTTGCTGCCTAACAGGGCATGTTCTGATGATTAAAGGAGACAATTAGGAAGGACTGGGATTGAAAAGCATTCCTCTTTCTGAAGGGGTCCTGCACAAAGGGAAAGAGAGAAAACCAAAGGATCAGAGGGGAGGGACAGTAGGTTGCCTAGTTCCACCTTTATGTTCTCTTTGCTATTGTAATGCTTTTCATCACAGAATCAGAGAATTGTTTTGGTTGGAACAGACCTCTAAGACGATCGAGTCCACCCATTCTCTAACTCTACCGAGCCTGCTGCTAAACCATGTCCCTCAGCATCACATCTCTGCCTCTTTGAGCTCCTCCAGGGAGGTGTTATCCTTTCAGGACTTTCGCCAGCAGAAGCCCTTTGCCTCACACAGCGTTTTTCAGCTGCAGGCAGCTAGCAGGAACCCCTGACCTGAAGGATGCAAAAAAACATTTGTGCAGCCCCTGCATACGGCACCGCAGTTACCTCCCGTCCTGGTGAAGTATGTAATGGCTGTGACAGTAAGTGGCAGATCTCTCTTCCATAACACAATCTGCCCCACTCAGAAAATTGTACCTCATCTGAATCCAAGCCTCAAAATCCAATTCTAAAAGCATTTATTTCAGCAAACTCCCCTTACATTCCCCTTCAACACAGAGGTAATCAAGCACTTGGCTGTTTTACTGCTGATGGGTTTTACCTTATTAAATTACTACTGGGAGGATCAATAAACATATTGGTGAGCTGAGAGTGGAGAAACAATGCCACTCAGTAAAACTACCACGGTCTTGGATCAGCAAAATCTTGGCAGTCAAGAGGTCAATGCAGTACTAGAATGAAACAGAGAAGTGCTCCCTTTTAGTCTCAATTAGTTTCAAATGTGGAGATAAGAAAAGGAAATTAATTTTCTTTTCCATAAATTAAGTACTGGATGTGTAGTTCATCTTTTTTTGCTTCTTTGTTCTTAGAATAATAGAATCATTAAGGTTGGAAAAGACCTCTGTGATCATCAAGCCTAACCTTCTACCCAACACCATACTAAATGCTGGCTGCTTCACGTCACCAGTTCCTACCCACTTGAGCTGTCTCGAAAGTAAAAGGAGTAAAAATAACAGTGTAGAACACAGAGCTTCTGCCAAGAAGGAGCAAACTTTGTTTCTTACTAAAGAAATGCTTAACAGTGCCACAGAACCTGGGCAAAACCCCAGCTGTACAACTGCAGGGTGAGTTCTTGCCCTGCGATTCATAGACACATGGAATGGTAAAGGTTGGAAGGGACCTTAAAGGTCATCTACTCCAACCTCCACACCATGAGCAGGGACACCTCTCAACTACACTTGGCTTGCTTGAGGCCTCATCCAATTTGGCCTTAAACACCTCCAGGCAGGCAGCATCCACAGCCTCCCTGGGCTACCTATTCTAGATTCTCACTATCCTCCTACTGAAGAACTTCTTAAGATCCAGTCTAACCCTGCTCTCCCTCAGCTTAAAACCATCCTCCTTTTTTCCTGTCTCTAGACACCCTCATGAAAAGTCCCCCTGCAGTCTTCCTGTAGCTCAATTTCACGAACTTGAAGGCAGCAATAAGGTTCCCTTGAAGTCTTCTCTTCTCCAGGCTGCACACCCCCAGCTCCCTCAGCCTACGCTCATAGCAGAAGTGCTCCAGCCCTTTGTGGCTCCCTCTGGACTCAGTCCAGGAGTTCTGTGTCCTTCTTATGATGGGGACATCAGAACTGGATGCAGTATTGGAGGGGAGGTCTCAACAGAGCAGAGTAAATAGGCAGAATCTCCTCTCTTGCCCTGATGCCCACACTCCTCTTGCTGCAGCCCACCACACAGCTGCCTTGTGGGCTGCACGAGGGCACTGCTGGCTCATGGGGACCTTCTTTTCAACCTACACCCACAAATCTTTCTTCAGAACTGCTCTCAACCCACTCTGCACCCAGCCTGGACTTGTGCCTGTGATTGTCCCAAGCCAGATGCAGAACCTTGCACTCAGACCTGTTGAACCTCAGGCGGTTGGCACTGGCCACTTCTCAAGCCTGTCAGGATCCTTCTGGATCCCTGTCCTCAAGTGAGTCCATTTGACTGATCTTTCCATGGCCATCAGCACTGCATTCTGAACTGAAAGATGATATTTTTTTATGGACTGCTGGAGGCTTTTAATTCCTTTACAGCACATTAAAATACAGTCAGGCTTTAAGCCATTTGATTCTTGCTTAGCATAAATGGTTGAACTTGAAATTCATTGACTTATATGGTCCATGCAAGATGTCATTAAGAATTGCTCTACTGGATTTGGGGTTGGTTTAGTCTTTTTTAATCTCTAAAGTACTTAATTATCAGTGTCCCTCTATCATTTGTGGTCCACTGTTTGGTTTTTTTTTTTTTTCAGATTCTCCACATCTTTTACCTTACCTGCTCAAAGAGATACAGGAGCCATATCAAAATACTCCAGATACACTCTCAGTTATCACCAGACTCTGCATCAGTCAAGGCTCTGTGCTTTGAGTCTGGGTGATTATACAAATATCCAAGGTTAAGCTGAATAACGACCTGAGGGTGAAACTACCAAATACATTAGACAGTAACTTGTGAGATATTCTCTGCTCATACTCCATGCAATGACTTTTCATTTACATTATCATAGAATCATAGAATCAATCAAGGTTGGATGAGACCACAAGGATCAGCCAGTTTCAACCCCCCTGCCATGCCCAGAGCAGGCTGCCCACAGTCTCTGCCAGCCTGGATGCAAACACCTCCAGGCATGTGGCCCCAAACACCTCCCTGGGCAAACCCATTCCAGCCTCTCACTACTCTCATGCTGAACAACTTCCTCCTCACATCCAATCTGAATCTCCCCACCTCCAGCTTTGCTCCATTGCCCTTAGTCCTGTCACTACCTGACAGCCTAAAAAGTCCTTCCCCAGCTTTTTTGTAGCCCCCTTCAGATCCTGGAAGGCCACCAGAAGGTCCCCTGGGAGCCTCCTCTTCTCCAGCCTGCACAGCCCCAACTCTTTCAGTCTGTCCTCATAGCAGAGGTGCTGAAGCCCTCTGAGCATCCTTGTGGCCCTACAGTTGTGCTTCCTTTACGATCAGATGACCTCTGAAAACAATTTTGTTTCTTTTTCTGTGACCTACAGCATGAATTCAGGAACACAAGTTAACTACCTGACTTCTAGTAACAGGAGGCCATGGGACCTTCCAAGGTTATTAACTTTCGTAAGTTTGCCTTGAACAACTCCAATGCTGTTAGATTTTAATCCGTGAACTGTAAAAGCTGCTCTCCAAATCTGCCAAATCCAAAGCAGCAGAATGACAAGCAGGACTTGCCTTTCAAATAGAAAAGGTGGGGGGAACAGATCCCATTAAAACTAGCCCAGTTCCTCTGGCCCATTCCTGAGGTTGAGGTTGGCCATTAGGAACAAAAAAACTCTTCCCCAAAAGGGTGTTAAGACTACCCAGGAAAGCAGAGTCCCCATCCTTGGAGGGAGTTGTGTAGATGTGGTGTTAAGGGTCATGGTTAAGCAGAGGTCTTGGCAGTGCTGGGTTCATGGTTGGAGTCAATGAGCTTAAAGGTCTTTTCCAACCTAAAGGATTCTATGATTAAACTAGCAAGAGAAAGTCTTACTTGTTGTTATGGTTCTGACCAACAGGTTTCTGTTGAAAATGCTAATGGATATAGATTTAGACACGACTGATACATCAGCTGGATCCCATCTCCCTGCACTTCTCTCACAATCTTTGGGGGAAAACCATCCAACAAGCTCTCCGGAAGCTCGAAGCTCCCAGACTGCAGCAACTGGAGGAATTTATAAGCTCCCCAACTTTTTGGGAGCCCAGGGGTTATGCAGGTGCTGAGAACAGTTCAGGACTTTTTTCTTCCCCAATGTATTTTCAAAACAAATCCTAAAGGCACAGACCACTTGGCACTGAGCACTGAGCTGGTGGGAACTCCTGCATTTTCTGCTGTGGATGCACTAAGAGCTGGCACAGCAAGAAGCTTGTTTCAGTTAAAGACTATGTGGATATCTTTCAGCTTCACCAGTAAGCACAAACAGCTTAGCTTGGACACCTAAGAATATGTTATTTCCTTTCTTGGCCATGCGCTCATAAAATCCTGATTACTGCAGAAGATCAGTTTAGCACTTCCCAGTGGAGAATTAAAGGGCACAGCTCACATCAGCTTTGATAAAAAAAACAAAAACAACCAACCAACCAACCAACCAAAAAAAACCCAAAACCCAGAAATACAATAAGAAAGCAGAGAACTCAGTATTGTAAGCTCCTTATAACCTTCAACACACATCTCTGTATGGAAAGCAGAGTCAAACAGGTCTGAAACTTATCAGAATTTTTCTTATTGCAGTCTTCCTTTTAACTTTTAGAGTTCTTTATGACTTGTTTGTGATGCTGCTTGGTAATCACAGAATGGTAGGGGCTCAATTGGACCTCTGGAGATCATCGAGTCCAACCCCCCTGTCAACACTGGATGATCTTGGAGGTCTCTTCCAACCTGGCTTATTCTATTCTATTCTATTCTATTCTATTCTATTCTATTCTATTCTATTCTATTCTATTCTATTCTATTCTATTCTATTCTATTCTATTCTATTCTATTCTATTCTATTCTATTCTATTCTATTCTATCTTATCCCATTCCATTACAAATAATGTGACACAGGAACACATCCAGGAGGGCCTGGAATGTCTTCAGAGATAGTGACTCCACTACCTCTGTGGGTAGCTTGTTCCAGTGCTTCATCACCCTTAAATTAAAGAAGTTCCTCCTCATGTTTTTATAACTTATAATGTTGCAGTTTCTGCCTGTCACTGGGCACCACTGGAAAAACACTGGTCCCAAAACAAAAGACTCCACTGACTCAAGCATAAGAAAGAAAGAAAAAAAAAAAACAAAAAAAACCACCCCAACAACATGTAAATATGAGAAAAGCAATAAAAAGAGTAAAGATATTCAAAAGCACTTTTCATGGCTCTGTATTTTTATGATCTATGCCTTTCAATAAAGGTTTATTTTCTACCCCAGAAAAGATGAGACAACAGTAAACTCAAAACTTGGGGAAAAACCAAATCACAACATGCTTAAAACTTTCCAGAGATGACATTAAGTCAGCGTGAATATATGTCCCTGTTTTGAAAACCACAGGTATGGAGCCATCTGGGAAATAAAGTACTCAAAACGTTGGTGTATGCTTCCTGATACAAATTCAGATTTACTTACCCCAGAATACAAGAATAACAGCAGCCAGTTAACCACTGCTCCAAAGCAGAGAATCATAGAATGCTCAGGGTTGGAAGGGACCTCCAAAGATCATCGAGTCCAACCCCCACTACGAAGCAGCACCATTTAGGGGAGGTCACATAGGAACATGTCCAGGCACATTTTGAAAGTCTCCAGAGAAGGAGAACCCCTCTGGGCAGCCTGCTCCAGGGCTCTAGCACCCTCACAGCGAGGGGTTCTCCTCATGTTGAGGTGGAATTTCCTAGTCCAATCATAGAGTCAAAGAATCAGTCAGGGTTGGAAGGGACCACAAGGATCATCCAGTTCCAACCCCCCTGCCATGCCCAGGGACACCCTACCCTACACCAGCCTACCCACAGCTTCATCAGCCTGGCTGCAAACACCTCCAGGGATGTGGTCCCAAACACCTCCTTGGGTAACCCATTCCAGGCTCTCATCACTCTCATGGTGAAGAACTTCCTCCTCACCTCCAGTCTCCATCTAGGGTATCACCAAAAAGATCCTGGTTCCATCCTCCCGACTGTCACCCTGCAGGTATTTGTAGACATTGATAAAGTCTCCTCTCAGCCTTCTCTTCTCCAGGCTAAACAGGCCCAGGGCTCTCAGTCTTTCCTCATAAGAGAGATGTCTCAATCCCTTAATCATCCACATAGCCTCTATTGAACTTTCTCCAGTAATTCCCTGTCCTTCTTGAACTGGGGAGCCTAAAACTGGACACAGTACTCCAGATGTGGTCTAACTAGGGCTGAGTAGAGGGGCAGGGGAACCTCCCTTGACCTCCTGGACACACTTTTCTTAACACACCCGAGTATACCATTGGTTTCTCAATGATACCTTATCAACAACCAGGACTCTATATACACATTTTTTAATATCTGCAGAAGGAAGAACTGGAAATAAAACTTGTCCCCTAACTTCTTTAACAAATGCAGCTTTATTTTCAGTCTCAGCACACTTTGCAAGCTGTGATTTAGCACAGGCTGGGAAAGCATTCTAGGGAAACATCACTCCACGCTTGTTCTATGGATATATTTTCTTCCTAGGCACCTCCTGTTGCCTCTGCTGTTCTATGTTCTCACAAAGTCCTAGGAATCTTATTAGAAGATGCTATCCAAAGAAGCTATGCAACTCATTGGGCAGATTGAATTATAGCACACAGAAAAAGCCCCAGTCTAGTCCTGTCAGCTTCCATCAGAGATTCCAGCTTCCAGGCAGCAGATTCCATGTGCAAAGGCTAATATATATATTACCAGAATGCACATGAATTACCAGACATATATATATGTCTGGTAATTCAGTACCAGCAGATCAGAATGTATTTTCTGTAGAGAAAATTTAAAAAAAAAAAAAAAATCAAAACAAAAGTACAACCTGCTCAGTATGGTCATGGACAAGCCAAGTATATCCCTGAAATTTCTGCCTAGTAATGAAGAGAAATCAAAGCTTTCAATGTGAAACACGGAGTCACAGGATGGTGGGGTTTGAAGGGATCTCTAAAGATCTTCCAGTCCAACCCCCCTCTTAGAGCAGGGTCACCCTGACTAAATCACATAGGAACACCTCCAGGAAGGTTTTGAATGCTTCCAGAGAAGGAGACTCCACAACCTCTCTGGGCAGCCTGCTCCAGGGCTCTGCAACCCTTAAAGGGAAGAACTTTTGTCCTTATGTTTACATGGAACCACCATGTTCCCATTGCCCCTTGCCCTGTCACTGGACACCACTGAGAAGTGTCTGGTTCCATCTTCCTGACACTCAACCTTTAGCTCTTGATCTGCAGGAATGAGCTTCCCTCTCAGTCTGCTCTTCTCCAGACTAAACAGCCCCAGGTCTCAGCCTTCTCTTGTAAGACAGATCTTCCAGTGCTCCATAATCTTTGTAGCCTACACTGGACTCTCTCCAGTACTTGCCTGCCTTTCTTTCTCTTGAACTGGGATCCCAGATCTGGACACCATACACCAGGTGTGGCTTCACAAAGGCAGAGTGTAGGAGAAGCAGAACCTCCCTCCACCTCCTGGCTGCACTATTTATGCACCCCAAGAGAAAATTTGCCTTCTTGACCATAAGACCACGCTGGAGGCTCATGGTCAACTTGTTGTCCATCGGCACTGCCAGATCCTTCTCCACAGAGCTGCTTTCCAGCAGGCCAACCTCTCACCTGTACTGGTGCAGGGGGTTACTCTTTCCCAGGTGCAGAACTCTGCACTTGCCCTTCTTGAACTTCATGAGATTTTCCTCTGCCCAAGTCTCCAATCTGTCCAGGCCTCCCTGAATGGCAACACAGAATGATGGTTCCAGCCACCAGGTTGGAGGCTGAGGGAGCTGGGGTTGTTTAGCCTGGAGAAGAGGCAGCTCAGGGGTGACCTCAGTGCTCTCTACAACTACCTAAAGGGAGATTGTAGCCAGGTGGGGTTGGGCTCTTCTCCCAGGCAACCAGCAACTGAACGAGGGGACACAGTACCAAGTTATGCTGGGAAAGGTATAGGCTGGATGTTGGGAGGAATTTCTTCCCAGAGAGAGTGATTGGCATTGGAATGGGCTGCCCAGGGAGGTGGTGGAGTCACTGTCCCTGGAGGTGTGGAAGCAAAAGACTGGATGGAGCACTTGGTGCCATTGGCTAGGGCTGGGGGATAGGATGGACTGGATGAGCTTGGAGGGCTCTTCCAACCTGGCTTATTCTATTCTATTCTATTCTATTCTATTCTATTCTATTCTATTCTATTCTATTCTATTCTATTCTATTCTATTCTATTCTATTCTATTCTATTCTATTCTATTCTATTCTATTCTATTCTATTCTATTCTATTCTATTCTATTCTATTCTATTCTATTCTATTCTATCTGAGAGCACAGTCTCCTCCTTCATCTACCTTCATCTAGAATGGTTTAGGTTGGAAGTGAGCTCAAAGATCACCTAGTTCCAACCCCTTCCCATAGGCAGGGACACCTCCCACTAGAACAGGCTGCTCAAGGCCTCATCCAACCTTGTACATTCAATGCTATATATATAGATAGATATATATATATGTATATACAGTGCTACAATAACAACTAATAATAATACTGAATCAATAATGAGGTCCAAGAGCATCCATTATAAATTCATATGAAAACAGAGCTCTGCCCCTTCATGTCCTCAGTGAAGAGTGGGTAAAGTCTGCATTTTATTGCTGGGATATCTACAATAAATAATCCATAGTGAAAAATCAACAGAGAAGGAGAGGAATTGAGCTCGACTAGAGGCAGAGCTTCGCCTCCAATCTTTAATTTGTAAAGTTTCATTGGACTGTGTCATAATTGCTCCATTATCTTTCCTGATTACATCTGGTAATAAAAATGTAATTACTAAGAGAAGTGTATTTAGACCACGAGAAAGATCTGTGTCCATATGTACGGCTCTGAGATGCATATTTATTCATTACTTGACCCAAATGAAATATTACATCACAAAGATCCTAATCCATGACAAACTATTCCCAAGGGGCTTAAAATGTCCCTGCACAACGTTCATTATAACTGGAAAATTAATGAGGGAACTTGTTTAGAAACTGTCACCGCTTTCCCAGGCGTTTAAGATGAACATTAGAAAAGTGCAAGCAAGTTCATCTTCATGTGTTATGGTCCTTAGCAAGAACTCAGCCATGCTGTTTCCCACTCTCACTATTAAATTAATCTTTTGGTGGTTTCGTCATGTTTAATATTGCAGTAGCATCCCAGTGAACTGACCCAGTAAACACTTACTGAAGCTCTGTCACCCTTGCCACAGAACCTTTCACATTTTCTCTTCCAAGTCCAAAGGTCTAGGAATGGTCACTCACGTTGCACCTGAGTGGGTCTACAGGTAATGTGTGAACTCTGCACTTTGACAGGCTCAGTGTGAACTGTCACATCAACATGCATGTACAGAGAGAAAAGAAAGAAAGAAAGAAAGAATGAATAAATCAATGGATATGTAAATGTCTGGCCTGGTCTGCAGTGAGACTAAATGCTCTCCAGAGCTCCTTTCCAACCCACATCAGTTTCTGACTCTAAGAAAAACAGAAAGGGAAGGGACTGGAGAACAGGGCTGGTGAGGCACAGCTGAGGGAAACGGGGCCACACCTTAAATACTGGGTTCAGTTTCTGGGCTGTGGGTTCACTGGGTTAAATGCTGGAGGGTGTCCAGAGAAGGGCAACAAAGCTGGTGAAGGGTCTGGAGGACAGGGCTGGTGAGGCACAGCTGAGGGAACTGCTGGGGTTGTTTAGCCTGGAGAAAAGAAGGCTGAGGGGAGACCTCATTGCTCTACAACTCTCTGAAAGAAGGCTGCAGTGAGGTGGGGGTCAGGTAAGAGGAAACAGCCTCAAGTTGCACCAGGGGAGGTTTAGGTTGGACATTAGGAAAAATATCTTCACCATAAAGGTTGTTAAGCCCTGGGCCAGGCTGCCCAGGACAGTGGTGGAGTCCTCATCCCTTCAGGAGTTTAAAAGCCACAGAACTGTAGTAGTGAGGGAAGTGGTTTAGGGACAACCTGTCAGGAATAAGGAGTTGATGATCCCAGTGGTCTTTTCCAACCAAAAAAATCTAATGATTCTTTGATTCCATAGGGAAGAGATTGGTGATTTTCCTAGTTTGACCTTAAGATACAGAGATCACCAAGAGATGATCCAAGAGACAGGAGGAGTAATTAGCACTCTGGAAGTGTTTAAGATCAGGCTGGAGCTTTAAGCAACCTGATTCAGTGGGAGATGTCCCTGCCCATGGCAAAGAGATTGGAACTAGATGATCTTTAAAGTGCCTTCCAACTCAAGCCAGTCTGTGATTCTATGAGCTCACATCCTCTGCCCAACATGTGAGATGAAGACTTTTCCTGCTGTCAGTGAGGTGACTTGGGGACATACAAAGAATGTCTCTTTTGCTTCAGTCATCCAAAGCATCCACCTATTGACTTGGTGAAAATCAGCAGTGACAAAGACAACGTTTCATGTTTCCTCCATAAAGAAAAAATAAAAAAAGCCCCTGCAGCTCAAATGACATCACACCTGCAGCTCCTCAATTCAGCACTACTTAAGACTATCAGAAAACAGAGTTTTGTAAATGCAGTTTTCCCTCTTTCATCCCTCCTAACAAGAGTTCTTCAAAGCAAAGCAGCACAGTGTTTGCACTGGACGTTGCCTTTCTCTTGTTTCAACTCCTAGTCCAGAGTGAACCATTAAGGTTTTTGTTTGGTTTTGTTTTGTTTTTAATGTTAGAATCCAACAGAGGTGTCACAATTGAGCTCATTGTGCATGTGGGAGGGGGAAAGAGTAGGCTGCTTGGGTCTGAGTACACTTAAAGGAGAGCTGAGCAGCTTTCTGCCTGCAAGGCTCCGTGGATAAATGGAGGTTAGGAGAAGAAAAAGGGTTATTCATTACTGAACAAAGTGGGGTGTCATTTATTTCACTTCATTAGATGCTGAATTCTTCAAACACTGCTAGGAATGAGAATGCTTTGAAACTAATTATTGTAAGTAGGTTTAATCGGAGCTTTGAAGTCGCTTTCAACATAAGCTCTTTCAGCTTAAATTATATCTTCTTGCCATTCCACAGCAACAACCCAGATGAAGGGCAGGCAAGGAGCAACAAAAAAACAAAAAAAAACCAACAAAACCAACCCTGTTAAATGTTCCTAAGTAAACAAAACAGTGGTTTTGCTCTGCTTTTGGGCTTTTTGGTTTGTTTTCCTTAACTTCCTATTGCTACAATTCTACCATTTCCCCCAGAAACCTCAGTGCCATTCTGAATGCACAAACATCATTCTGACATTAAACTAATATGTTTGTACTGGGAGGAAGTTCTTCATAATGAGGAGAGGGAAAACATTGGAACAGATTGCCCAGAAATGTGGTGGAGAACTCATCTCTGGAGACATTCAAGGTCAAACTTGATGGGGATCTGAGCAAGCTGATCTAGTTAAAGATGAGTATTAGGAAGAAGTTATTTACAGGGAGAGTGGTGAGACATGACACAGGTTGCTCAAGGGGGCCATGGATGCCCCATCTCTGGAGGTGTTCAAGGCCAGTTTGAACAAGGCCTTGAGAAACCTGGGCTAGTGGAAGGTGTCCCTGTCCATGACAAGGGGGTTGGAAATAGATGATCTTTCAGGTCCTTTCCAACCCAAACCATTCTATGACACTGATCACTGCAGGAGGACTGTACCGGATGACATTTAAGAGTCCCTTCCAACTTGATCCATCCTATGATTCTAAGTTATTATATGAAGTACAAATAATATAAACAGCAAACTAAGATGGCAGGGAGCACAAAAACAAACAGAAATGGATGTGCAAGGTGCATGGAGCTGGAGCAAAGACTAAAGGAATCCAATGCACTCCCTCTCTCCCCCTTGCCTCTCTGTACCTACAGCGCTGGTAAGCACCCACATCAGGCTCCTCTTTATCATGATAAATGACTATGGAAAGGAGCAATTTTGGTTTCAGCCTGCTTTCTGCTCCAAAGAAGATTCTGGTTCAGTGATTCAAGCAAGGCAGAGCACTGTGAATCTCCTCCCTGCACATGAGATTGACTTTGACATCATCTCCAGATTGAACTGGCTGTTTGCACAGACACAAGCAACCTGAAGCTGTAGCAGGCTGATTAAAGAATGCAAATGCAGCTTCAAGGAGCTTTGTTGATCTCAATGATTTCCAATCACCTTCCCTAATTTGAACTGTTGAGCGTTGTACTTCAGTGTTTTACCTGGATTTTAATTGGTTTTGGATAAAGCTCTGAGTGAGGAGAAATAATGGCTTTAGCCTCATTTCTCTGACTGCATTTTCACTCTTCTCTCTCTTTATATAAAGCATCAACACAGCAGTGGAGGTCCATGCATTATAGTAGACAAATCCCATCATCTCATAGCCAATTAGCACACCACAACTTGAATGTGAGGCCACACCTTGGGTACTGGGTTCAGTTTTGGGCCCCTCACTACACAAAGGACATTGAGCTGCTGGAACATGTCCAGAGAAGGGCAACAAAGCTGCGAAGTGTCTGGAGAACAGCGATGGTAAGGAGCAGGTGAGGGAACTGGGGTTGTTTAGCCTGGAGAAAAAGAGGCTGAGAGGAGGCCTCATTAGTCTCTACAACTCTCTAAAACGAGGCTGGAGCCATATGGGTGTCAGTCTTTTGCCTAGCAAGAAAGGATAGGATGAGAGGAAATGACATCAATTGCACCAGAGAAGCTTTAGGTTGGACATTAGAAGAAAATTCTCAACTTGAAGGAGTCTCAAAGACTGGAATTGGCTGGCAAGAGGTGGTTGAATTCCTATCCCTGGGGTTGTTTCAAAAAGGCAGAGGTGGCTCCGAGAGACATTCCCTTCTCCCTTGGAGAAGACAGAGCTCCAGGGAGACCTTCTTGTAGTCTTACAAGTACATAAAAAGGGTCCTTATCAGAAAGATGGGGAGAATCTTTTTAGCAGGACCTGTTGTGACAGGAAAAGGGCTTTAAAGTAAAAGAGAGAGATTTAGACTGGATCTAAGGATGACATTTTTTATAATGAAGGCGCTGAAGCATTGGCCCAGGTTGCCTGAAGAGGCTGTAGGTGCTCCTTTCCTGGAAACATCCAAGTTCACATTGGGCAGGTTGCTCGAAGCAACCTGATCTAGCTGAAGATATCCTAGGCCATTGCAATGACACTGGTCTAGAGGACCTTTAAAGGTCCCTTCCAACTCAAATCATCACATGATTCATTATATACATTTTAGCACCAGCATTGGCAGAGTCAGAGAATGGTTTGGACTCAATGATCTTCAAGGTCTGTTTCAACTCAAATGACTGATTCCACGATTCTGTGCCGAAGCAGAGAATAGTATTTTTCCTTCTGTTCTTTCATAGTTTTATTAACTTTCTGCATAGCTTGTAACAATAAATGGTAAAAACACCTTATGGGAGACATTCATATATTTTATAGGCTAATATTATACATTTCCCAGTATTTCCATCTCTGTGGAGCACTTTATTGCACTTGGCTGAAGGGTTGGGAAGGTTAACCGGGTAGAGATTTATTTGGGTGTCTTTTTGCATGCATACCCATACCCATGCTGAAACTCAGCAAATCCTAGATATTCTTGAGGGTTGTTTCAAACGATGGCAATGATCAAAAGCTCTCCTTAGAGAACTTTGTTAGGGAAAAGCTCACGCCTGAGTGTTTTAATTACCTTTTATCAGATACACTTGGTGCAAAGAGCCATTAGAATATGGGTAAATTGGTTTTGGAATAAGATCTCGACAGTGAGAAGAAATAATTATATGGAAAGCAAAACACCTGTTAATCATTCGAATTCTGACAGGTTTTTTCCCTGTCTCTTAAAGACTGACAACTCTGTAAAGGGGAATAAGAAAAAGAAGTAAGAAAAAAAAAGTAAAAAAAGAAAGCCAACACTTATTTTTATAATATTTTAGGATTCTGAATTCTCTGAAATCAAACTTTAATAGCCATCAGTTCATGAGATGCTACAAACTGATACATTCATTCCTCAACCCTTATTAACTGGCAGAATAAAATGCAATAGGAAGCATCTCTGCCCCAAATGCCAAAACCAAATTGAGAAATAAAATGTAATTTCATATCTGTTTGTTGTGGGTCATATAATGAGGAATAAGGCTCGGATTCTTAAGCCTCTGAAACTGCTAAGCTCTAAAATTATAACACAGCACTTGGATTGCCTCCATGCTCTGGTTGTGAAGTGGCAGGATGGATGTAACAGATGCCACACCACACATACCTGTATTCCTTGGGCTTCTGATTTATCCCATTGGTTAATTAATTGCACCTGAATCCATTTTTAGATTTCTCAACTGTATCAGCTTTAGATCAGTAATTGCCTCTAGAGATATTCAAAACCTGCCTGGATATGTTCCTGTGTGATCTGGTCTAGGTGCTCCTGCTCTGGCAAATGGCTTGGACTGGATGAGCTTTGGAATCACAGAATCATAGAATCAGTCAGGGTTGGAAGGGACCACAAGGATCAGCCAGTTCCAACCCCCCAGGGACACCCTACCCTAGAGCAGGCTGCCCACAGCCTCTGCCAGCCTGGCTGCAAACACCTCCAGCAATGTGGCCCCAACCACCTCCCTGGGCAACCCATTCCAGGCTCTCACCACTCTCATGCTCAACAACTTCCTCCTTACCTCCACTCTGAATCTCCCCACCTCCAGCTTTGCTCCATTCCCCCTAGTCCTGTCACTCACTGAAAGCCTAAAGAGTCCCTCCACAGCTTTTCCGTAGCCCCCTTCAGATCCTGGAAGGCCACAAGAAGGTCACCTGGGAGCCTCCTCTTCTCCAGCCTGCACAGCCCCAACTCTTTCCATCTGTCCTCATAGCAGAGGTGCTGCAGCCCTCTGAGCATCCTTGTGGCCCTGCTCTGGACACACTCCAGCATGTTCACATGCCTCTTGTAATAGGGGCTCCAGAACTGGATGCACTACTCCAGATGGGGTCCAGCCCCTGACATTCTGTGATTCTGTGAACTGTCAATTTCTAGCCCCCAGTCCAGTTTAACATAAAATTTGGAAATCACATGGTTAAACTTAGACATTAATTCCTGACAGCAGCATGGTAGGGGTTAGAAGGAACTTCTGGAGGTATCTAGTTCAACCCTCTCTGCTAAAGCATGGTCACCCCAAGCAGCATGACCAGGATCACAATGTCCAGGTGGGTGTGGACTTTCTCCAGAGAAAAAGACTCCACAACCTCTTTGGGCAGACTGCTCCAGGACTGCAGCACCCTCAAGGAAAATGAGTTTTCCCTTTAAGTTCAAGTGAAACCTCCTGTGTTCATTGCTCCTTGCTCTGTCTCTGGGCACCACTAAAAAGAGCTCAGCCTCATCTCCGTGACCTCCACCTTTTAGGTATTTCGAGATCTATAAATGTTTGCTCTTCACTTTGCTTCCTTTCTATTGCTGTGCAGGAAAACAGGATGAACTTTCTGGCCTGACTTGCTGGAATCTGGCTGTCAAAGAGCTTGCAAACATGGAACCTAAACATTTCTGTGCTAGAGAACATCACACTGCACACAGTGGTGAAATGAAAATTGTATCAATTTAACTATTATCTTTATGAAGCACAGTACTCGAGAACACACAGCAGGAAAATGCAACGAAGAGAAACCAAAAGACTCCCAAATATTTGGAATTCATATTTCCACTAAAGCTTTACAGAATATTCTTACAAAAGATGGGGTTTGTGGGCACAGAATTGTACAATAATAGAATTGTTAAGGTTGGAAAAGATCATAGAGTCCAACTGTCAAACTAAGACCACCAAGACCACTAAAACATGTCCACGCACTTCTTCAACACCTCCAAGGATGGTGACTCCAAGACCTCCTTGAGCAGCCTGTTCTGCTCCCTGACCACTCTGCTGCTGCACCACAGAAATTTTTCCTAATGTCCAGTCAAAACTTTCCCCGGCACAATTTCAGGCCACCTTCTCTCCGTCTACCACCTGACACTAGGGAGAAGAGACCAACCTTGTGCTGGTTTGAGCTAATTGGAGCCCTGTTCTCCAGACCCTTCACCAGCTTTGTTGCCCTTCTCTGGACACCCTCCAGCACTCAACCCAATGAACCCACAGCCCAGAAACTGAACCCAGTATTCAAGGTGTGGCCTCACCAGTACTGAGCAGAGCAGCACAATCATTTCCCTGCTCCTACTGGCCACACTATTGCTGATCCAGGCCAGAATGCTGTTGGCTTTCTTGGCTACCTTAATACACTCATGCATGCTGCCAGTTACTCCTACTGCAGGCTTTGCCTACTTTATTCCAAAGGCTGAATAGAAACTCTGCTTGTGAACCAGCATACATGGAAACTACCCTAACCCTTGTAAAGCACAGATAATATTCACTCATGTCACTAACATTTTCAATTATGATGGTCACATTTTGATAGCATAATTGTGCCATGAGTGCCATCGTTCATAAAGACTAATGAGATGTTTTCAGCTTAATATCTAATCGTAATTCCATGAGGAAAGCCTTGGCTGTCTAAGGTGAGACCATAATGCAGACAACTCAGCCAACAAGAAGAATCCAATTTGTCTGCCGTGCTCATCAAAAAGAAATCAAAGTGAAAAAGATCAAGATCACCTGGCAAGAGCAGATGGTTTATGAGAGTTCTTGTCATGGCTTTTGCAATAATTTCCCAAAAAAGGGGAAAATCAGAACTGAGCCAATGGCTACCGCTCACTGTCTTTATTTGGGCTGATCCAGACTTTCTCCACTCTCACATGTTGAGAACAAAATAAATACCCTCCCCTGCAGAGAACCAGCACATTGTGAATTTATGAGGGTCTCATATTTCCACTGAAAACATCAAATACACTTCACACCAAAAGTTAAAACACTCTCTCCAATCCACTCACGGTAACAGATGGGCTGTTTGTAGTAGAGGAGAAGGGAAGGAATGAACTGAATTAAATCAAAGCAGAAAGCACAGCCTTCATCTGCCTGCCTGTTGGGTGATACACAGAGCCCCAGACAATGTACACATCACTCCTGCCTGGGTTCTAGAATATTCAAGGCTTTCAGAATATGTTTACCAATACTTCTAGGAAGGGATTTTCTGGGGGAAACAGCCACAAGAACTTCTGCTCTTCTCTTGTCCACAGTTTTTATGCACAAAGAATGTAAAGAAAGTCCTGCATTTACTGACTAAGGGACTTGAGCATCTCTCTTATTAAGACTGAGAGCTCTGGGGCTCTTTAGGCTAGAGAAGAGAAGGCTGAGAGGGGATCTGATTAATATATCTGAGGGGTGGGTGTCAAGATGAAGGTGTCAGGCTCCTTGCAGTGGTGCCCAGGATAAGGAACAAGAGATACAAGCTGGAACACAGGAGGTTTTACCTCAACATGAGGATAAATTCCTTTACTGTGAGGATGCTGGAGCCCTGAAGCAGGCTGCCCAGGGAGGTTGTGGAATCTCCTTCTATGGACAATTTCAAAACCTGCCTGGATGTGTTCCTGTGTGACCTGCCTTAGGTGATCCTGCTTTGGCAAGAGAATGGACACAGTGAGGTCAAGAGGTCCCTTCCAACACATAACATTCTGTGATTCTGTGATTTTTTTGTCCCTAACTACAGGAGGACTGGGGAGGGACTATTGACAAGGTCTTGTAATGAGAGGGCTAGGAGGAATGGGTTTAAACTGGCAGAGGGGAGATTTTTAAGGGATGTTAGGAGGAAGTTCTTTACAGTGAGGGTGGTGAGACACTGGCACAGGTTACCCAAGGAGGTTGTGGCTGCTCCCTCATTGGAGGTGTTCAAGACCAGGTTGGATGAAGCCTTGGGTGACCTGTTCTAGCGGGAGGTGTCCTGCCTATGGCAGGGGGTTGGAACTGATCCCTTTGAGGTCCTTTCCAACCTAAACCATTCTATGATTCTGTAACTGAGCAAGCAGCTAATATCCAATCTCTGGTTGTTACTGGATTTTATGTACATCTTCTAAGATTTCTTGCAATCAAGATCAGTGATTTAAGGTCTTAGTTTCCTTAATGCTGATTTTTTAGGAGCAATGTCAAAGGTTTCAAATGTCAGTGCATCTCTTTCCAGACTCTCCTGTCCAGACACAATGAAAGTCTCAGCTGGTGATGATTCTGCTGTTTACAGGAGTTGCATCCACAGCTTCTGCATTCTAAAATTGCCTTCAAGATTCCAGCACACTCCATCACACAGAGCTAACTTCACCAATGCCAACTTTTCCATAGGCTTTTGTTGTATTCCCTGCAAATTCCCCAACACCTGAACAAGTTTTGTGGTGTTCAGATTCACTGTATTTGGGGAAGTCTCCGAATCTCTCTCAGAGTTCTCCTACCACTGCTGCCTCAGCCTCATCTCATGGGCTACAGATACCGATGTCCTCGCTTTCCCAAGGTAGAATAGGAAGAGGGACCTGCAGAAGAGGCTCAAAACCACCCAAAAAGGACTGCAGTCACAGGTCAAAGAATTGTTTTGGATGGAAAAGGCCTTTAAGATCACCTAGCCCAACCACCCTGTAACTCTACCAAGGCTGGTGCTCAACCATGTCCCTCAGCACCACATCTCTGCCTCTTTGTAACACCTCCAGGGATGGGGATTCAACCACCTCCCTGGGCAGCTCATTCCAGTATTTTTGAACCCTTTCAGTCAAGAAGTTCCTTCTAACATCCAATCTAAAACTCCTGAGGCCTTCATTTGTTACTAGGGAGACATGACTGACCCTCACCCACCTCAAATCTCCTTTCAAGGAGTTGTAGAGAACCAGAAGGTCTCTCCTCACCCTCCCCTTCTCCAGGCTGAACAAGCCCAGTTCCCTCAGCTGCTCTTCACCAGCCTTCTTCTCCAGACCCTTCACCAGCTCTGCTGCCCTTCTCTGGATATGTTTCCTATAAAGGGAAATTCAGAGGCACACAGCATCTGGAAGAAGTGTCATTTGTGGAAGGAAAATAAAATGTGACATTGCAAGTGGGGAGAGAATGCAGCTGTGCAGGGCATAAAGACTTTATTCT
The DNA here is from genome assembly GCA_013396835.1 of Psilopogon haemacephalus. Classification (NCBI taxonomy): domain Eukaryota; kingdom Metazoa; phylum Chordata; class Aves; order Piciformes; family Megalaimidae; genus Psilopogon; species Psilopogon haemacephalus. The sequence continues at coordinate 371,017 of VWZI01009224.1, forward strand.
TGGTAAACCACTTTGGGAATGCTCCATAAGTATCCTCAGGCAAGAGACAGGCTAGTGCAGTGGTACTAAAGACAACATTTCCAGAGCCCTGATGTCCTTTGACAATTTAGGAAGTACCCAATCTAATTTCTGAGGCTGCCTTGAAGCAGTCTAAAACTTATTTGTTGAAGGAAAAGCAGCAGGCTGAGACATGCCTCTGCAAATCTGGGGAAGCCACTGCTGGATATAACACAACCTGAGCTAGCTGTAAGCTCCAAAAGAAAGCTTCAGTTTCCTTCTTCTGGTACCACTCATGTCTCTTGCATGGGTGGAACTCCTTTCTCATGCCTTCAGAAGTTACTTTCAAAGCAGATCATAAACTGAGAAGTTCAGAATTACTGTGGTATTCCTTGAGCTAGTTAATGTCTCACCACACAAGTTGATAAGCCATCCCAAGCCACAATATCATAAATAATTAGGATTTAAAATCAACTGGCTGAGAACACTGGACCAGGGAATGGATCTTACCTCCATATTCTGAACTGGTGAGGCTTTACCTTCAGTACTGGGTTCAGTTTTGGGCCCCTCACTATAGGAAGGCATTGAGGTGCTGGAGTGTGTCCAGAGAAGGGCAATAAAGCTGATGAATGGTGTAGGGCACAAATTCTATGAGGAGTGTCTGAGGGAACTGGGATTGCTTAGCCTGGAGAAGAGAGGGCTGAGGGGAGACCTCATTGCTCTACAACTCCCTGAAACAAGGCTGGAGCCAGGTGGAGCAAAGTGGACCTCTTCTCCCTGGAGAAGATGTGAGGAAATGGCCCAGAGTTGATCTTAGAAAGTTTAGATTGGACATTAGAAAATATTTCTTCACCAAAAGGGTCATCAGGCACGGGAAGTGTTGGAGTCCCTGTCCCTGGAGGTGTTTAAAAGAAGTCTGGCTGAGGAGCACAGGGACAAGGTCTAACAGCTGTGTACAGGGAGATGCTGGCTTATGGCTGGACTTGATGATCTTAAGATCTTTTCCAACCAGGCAATTTATGATATCTAAAATAATACCAAAAGCAGATTAATTCATCCAGAGTTGTTTAATTTTGATCAAACACTGCCTCAAAGGACAAAACAGCACTGGGCCAACTCTCAAGGCTTTCATCCCATGCTGCACACTGCTGTCAGAGCATTGCAAACTCTCCTGGAAGAAAATGATAAAGGCTTTCAAAGGGTGGCTTAAGGAGAAGGCTGTGATGATATCTGTGCCACACAGACCCTGTTCCAGAACAAACAGCCCATGACAGCTGGTTTTTCCCCCCCTCCACACACCCCAGGTTATAACTTACCTCATTAATGAGAAAAGTTTGCCTAATTGGAAAGTCAAACTTCCCTCTTACCTTTCTAATTACTTTCTACATTTTCACAGCCTTGCTGTTCTTGTTACTTCAAGTGGCAGAATGATGCCTGTGATTGGAAAAGTGTCTTTCCTAATACACCATATGGCAGGAGATCTCCACGTTTGACAATGCTGAGGAAGAAAAAAAAAAACCTGCCCATTTCTACAGATCTCTGCTTGTCCAGGGCCATGACTAGAGACAATGATTCTGAGAAATTCAGCCATCTAATACTTAGCCAGCTGGACTATTGGAAAGAAAATCACCACCTGCTTCTCCATCAGGGTAACTTGTCGTAAGCAGAGGAAGCCTGACTGCTTCTCAGGGCACAACGATGACCAATCTAAGGATCTACACCAGTTTGTCCAAATTAACACACCAGGGACAGCTTGTGATGGGCAGCTACACCCCAAACAGGGCAAGAGGTGAGAGGAGATTCCTGTCACATAAGGATTAGGGATAGATTGAAGCCTGGGATAGCTCTACTCTCAGCTCTTTAATCTTCCAGCTCAGAGGGAACATGCACATGGAAAGCCTCCAGGAGGGACAGCAACCCTTCCTCTCTGTCTCTCACTCTTGATCTCTAAGATCAAGTCTAACCTTTTACCCAACACCTCTGTGACCACTAGACCATATCTTGAAGTATCATGTCCATGTATTTCTTGAGCAGAGATGGTGACTCCACCACCTCCCTGGGCAACCAGTTCCAATGTCTCACCACTCTTCCAGTAAAGATATTTTCCCTAATATCCAACCTAAACTTCTCTTGGTGCAGCATGAGGCCATTACCTCTTGTCCTGTCATTGTTCGCTTAGGAGATGAAGCCAACACCTACTTCACTCCAAACTCCTTTCAGGTAGCTGTAGAGAGCAATGAGGTCTACTCTCAGCCCCCTCTCCTTCAGGCTAAACAATCCCAGCTTCTTCAGCCTTTCCTCACCCCTCACCAGCTTCATTGTCCTTCCCTGTACCACTCCAGCACCTCAATGTCTTTCTTATACTGCAGTGCCCAAAACTGGACATAGTACTCGAGGAGTGGTCTCACTGGTGCTCAGTGATCACTTCCTTCCTCCTGCTGGCTGTGCTGTTGCTGATGCAGGCCAGGATGCTGCTGGCCTTCTTGACCACCTGAGCATGCTGCTGACTCATGTTGAGCCAGCTGGCAACCAACACCCCCAGGATGTCTTTTGTCAGGCAGCTTTCCAGCCACAGGACAGCTTTCCAGCCAGGCTGAGTGTCTGCAGTCAGTAACTGAGTGTTGATCACCTGTGAACTCTCTTCACTGGATTTGTATCCTCATAATGCTTGGAACTCAAGACACTACCACCAGGTAGTCACCCACAAGGAGGTTTTATCCCTTGACCTCATCTGCTTTAGCAACCACAAAATACTCTGGGGAAATCCATTAAGATGACAGAATATTTCATTGTTTTCTATTAACAGAGGTGGGATAGAAGTTGCTATGTTCCCCATAATCCCATTTTGCCTTCCCATATTAAGATTCTGTTGGGCACCCTCCTGCTCAAGATTAATCTCATTATTCTCCAGCTAACTTGCAAAGAGCAGCGACTCATTTTCCACTACTGTAATTACTTACAGAACACAGGCAAAAGCAAATTACCTTAATACATTACAAATTAACATAGGATGGTCCACATTAAAGGTTTTTCCTCTAAAAATACATCCATGTGGATTAAGGAAACCTAAGAAACTGCAAATGAATCCAGGCAAAATGTAGAGGGAGAGCATGTCAAGCCTGCAAACTGATTTTACTCATCATCACATCCCATTAAACAGCTCGCTGTAACTTTATTGCTCTTCCTCATCTTCTTTTTTTTTCCCCTCACACTTCTTATTCTGATCCCTTGTTTGTTGTTAAAATGGCAGTAATGTTTTACAGAAATAGCCTAAAATTAAAGGAGCTGTGCTTCTGGCTGCAAGTTTCTGACTCCTTCCTCGCTACCCTTTTTTCCAGCAGTGCAAAGAAACCTCCCAAAAATCTCATTTCAGGAGTAATTAGCAAAATTGTATTAAAGGGAAATTAAACTGATCCACCCTGATTTGTCAATATTAGTCAGTTGGAGCTAACTGTCAGCCAAAGGTCACTCCAAGATAATAAAGTGTGGAACATCAGCATAAACTTGTCATGTCGTATTTCAGCCCTGCTGTTGATGGATGGGAACATCGAGGTGGATACTTGCTGGATGCCCACAGCACTCCAGTCTGGTGCTGTTTTCTTACTAACAGTACAGCCAAAGCTAAGGAAAAAAAAAAAAATCACCTTGGCTGAAAGCATGCTCTGTCTAGATTTGGGGTTGACCTCACTCCTTGCAGTTCTGTGGAGATGCAAAGCAATTCTCTACCTGCCCACCTAAGGTTAATAAGTTGTACTGCATGACGTATGGCAGCAACTATCTTCAGAGGCATTATCCAGTGGAAAACCACAGAATAATAGAATGGCAGGGGCTGGAAGGGACTACTAGAGCCATAGTCCAATCCCCATGACAAAGCAGGATCACCCTAGGATCACACACGAACATATCTGGACACTTTCAAGACTCATCTGGACAAGGAGACTCCACAACCTCTCTGAATAGCCTGCTCCAGGGCTCCAGCACCCCCACAGCACTTTTTCCTGATGTAGAAGTGGAACTTCCTGTGTTAGTGTCTGTGTCAATTGCTCCTAGTCCTACCACAGGGCACCAATGAAAAGAGTCTGGCTCCTTCTTCTTGACATAGAATCATAGAATGGTTTAGGTTGGAAGAGACCTCAAGGTTCATCCAGTTCCAACCCCCCTGTGCCATAGGCAGGGACACCTCCCACTAGAACAGTTTGCTCAAGGCCTCATCTAACCTGGCCTTCAACATCTCCAGGGAGGGAGCAGCCACAACCTCCCTGGGCAACCTGTGTCAGTGTCTCACCACCCTCACTGCCAAGAACTTCCTCCTAACATCCACTTTCAATCTCCCCTCTGCCAGTTTAAACCCATTCCTCCTTGTCCTGTCATTACAAGACCTTGTCAATAGTCCCTCTCCAGCTCTCCTGTAGCCCCCTTCAGATTCTGCAAGGCCACTTCAAGGTCTCCTGGAAGTCTTCTCCAGGCTGCAGAGCCCCGATTCTCTTAGCCTGTCCTCAGAGCAGAGCTGCTGCAGCCCTCTGAGCATCTTGGTGGCCTCCTCTGGACTGGCTCCAATGCTTCCATGTTCTTCTTGTGTTGGGGGTTCCAGAACTGCACAGAGTACTCCAGGTGGGGGCTCAGGAGAGCAGAGCATCCACCCCTCAGATATTTATATGAACATTAATGAGTCTCTTAGTCTTAGACTCTTAAGTCTTTTCTTCTGCAGGCTAAGCAGCCCCAGGTCTCTCAGCCTTTTCTCATCAGACATGCCCCAGTCCCTTCATCATCCTCATATCCTCTGCTGGACTCTCTCTAGTATATTCTTGTCCCTGTGAGCAGGGCCTCCACATTTCTTAAATCAACTTATTAAACAGCACCAAGTTACTAAACACTGCATGAGCAGGGATAGGTGAAAAAGATAATCATATACACATTGAAGGCCAGAGTATTCACACATTTAGAATAAAATGACAAAGCAAAATATCCACCTGAGGGCTCAGCATCTCTTGAGAGACTGAGAGATGCAGCAGTGCAGGTTCTGAATGAAGAAAGTGGTCATTAAGTGAGGGAAAGAGGGAAAGAGAGAGACCATTATGTTGTAACTTGGCCACTAATCAATAATTAGGAGATCTAAAATGGGATAATCAGGTAGGAAATTTAAAATGAAGAACAATAATTACTATTTCGTGCAATACCTAATTAATTTCAGAAACTCATTGTTGCAGGGAAGCTCCAACATATGAGTGGGCTCAGTAAGTCTTTAGTAAAATGAGTGGATTATAGGCCCATCGACGGCTATTAAAACAGTGATTCAGATGCTAATTTCAGCTCGGGAAGATTCTAAATCACAGCCTGTGGAAGCTTGGAGAATACAGCAGGGGGATGCTCACTCCATGTGTTCCTTGCACTTACACTTGGTGTTAAACATCTGCTACCCACACCAGGACAATAAGGTAAAGGTCTGCTGGTCTGACCCACTCTTAACATTTGTCTGATGGACTTACTTTGAATTTTGTCCCCAAATCCCATTTCTCCCTTTGTTTTTATGTGTTCCAAATATATATATATATTTTTTTTTCCCAATCCTTTTATCTTCTCATAACTGGCAAGAATTTATTTTGCATCTCTGGTTTTCTTTAAAAACACAAATCTTCTTCTTCGGATTTTGGTTTTACATGATAGAATTAGCTGATGAGCAAAGAGGAAAAAAAATCTTTACAGTAAGGGTGGTGAGAATCTGGAACAGGTTGCCCAGGGACGCTGTGGATGTGCCCCGCTGGAGGTGTTCAAAGCCAGGCTGGATGAAGCATTGAGCAACCTGAGCCCATGGCAGAGGGGTTGGAACTGGATGAGCTTGAAGGTCACTTCCAACCCAACCCATTTTGTGATCATTCTATGATGAGGATTAAGTATTTGCTGCCTAATCTGACATGTGAATACACTCTTTAGGTGTTTTCCAGATAGCACTGTTGATTTTCAAGCACAGGCTTCTTACCTCTTAAGACACTCCTGGCTCACAAACTGGTGTGTACAAGGGGGCAGATTTTTATCATTTTCCAAATATAACTCAAGTCCTTCTAAGTGAGAACCAAGATTCCAAGAATAAAGGTCACAGACCCACAAAACAGTCTTTTGTTGGGAGAGAGGTGGCATTTTTGCACATTTTTCCCACGGATAAAACAAAAAATAATAAACCCCCAAAATTCAACTGATATTTTCCTCTCTAATTCTCCTTTTCAAAGCTATCTTGAGCCTGTGTTGTTATAATAACTTTGACATCAAGCTCACAGTGATTCTGACAATTTCTACCACTTCTGCATTGATTGTGCAGTAGTGCAATGCCAAACGAATTATAAAACCATGTTAAAATATTCAATCACCACCATTTCAGCCTACAAAGAAATCCTGATGAATCAAACAGAAGGGCTAATGAAGACTTTTTCAGCTTGCACAAAGGAATTCTATTACCATAGAATCACACAATCGTTTTGGTTGGAAAAGACCTTCAAGATCAAGTCCAGCTATTCCCTAATGCTACCGAGTCTGAGGCTAAACCATGTCCATCACATCTCTGCATCCTTGAAACGTTCAACCACCTCCCTGAGGAGACAGTGCCAGTGGCTGAGGACCCTTTCAGTTAAGAAGTTTCTCCTAATCTTCAAACAAAACTTCCTCTAATGTAACTTGAAGCCATTTCGTCTTGTCCTATAACTTGTTCCAAGCACTGGAATGAGCTGCTTAGAGAGGTTTCGATAGGACATTAGGAAGAAGTTTTTCACAGAGCTCTCTCATGGACTGGAATGAACTGCCCAGGGAGGTGGTGGAGTCACCCATCCTGGATGTGCTTAAGGGTCATTTGGATGTGGTATTTAGGGATATGATTTAAGCTGAATCTTGCAGAGCAGGGTTCTAGGTTGGACTTGGTGATCCTGAGGGGCTTTGCCAACCTGCATGTTTCTGTGATTCTGTTATGAGGCAGAAGAGACCAACTCCCACCTCACTCCAACCTCCCTTGAGGGAGTTCTTGAGAGTAAGGAGGTCTCCCCTCAGACTCTTTTCCTCCTGGTTAAACAACTCCAGTTCCCTCAGCTGCTCCTCAAAAGTTCTGTTCTCTGGACCTTTTACCAGCTTTGCTGTCCTTCTCCACCCCAGCACCTCAGTGAGGTGAGGGTCCTAAAACTGAACACAGAACTCCAGGTGTAACATGATCAGTGCCCTCTACAGAGGGACAATCCCTGCCCTGGCCCTGCTGGTCCAGACCAGGAGGATGTTTGTCTTCAGGGTCACCTGGCCACCCCACTGGCTTGTGTTCAGACAGCTGTCAACCAACAACCCCAGGGCTTTACTGGGCATTTTCCAGGCACTCTGCCCCAAGCCTGGAGCATTCATGGGGTTGTTGTGACCCAAGAGCAGACACAGCTGGCCTCGGCCCATCAATCCAATTACATCCCAACTCATTCACATTTTATTTATCCACTGAGTGCTGTGTAGCCCACACTGAAACCTAAATTGACTCCAGCCTAGCTCAAGATTGCAGCGAGCAAGAGTGACACACAAGGTGTAAGTGCAGTTAAGTGGGATGGCAATTTCTTTTGGAGTGTTTGAACTGATGCAGACAATATCTGCTGGTGGTGCTGGTTAGAGTTCTCACACAATCACATCCCTTTAATCAATTAAATTACTACTTGAACATTTTTTTCCCCCCCAAGAGAATACAACAATCAGAATGCAAAGCACTGCAAGTGAAGTTTTTAATATCATGAAATCTCAGTGTTTTGTTATTGTGATTAAATTCTCTGCTTGATGGGAAAATAATTATTCACCAATTCCAGAAATGTGGTGGGGTTTTTTTTTCTGCATGCACACTCCCATGACAAAGCAGAGTATTTCATTTAATTTTGGAGATGATTACCACCTACCACAAAAGTGACATAAAATGCAGCAAATCAAATTATGAGCAGTAACATTCACTGTTCTTGCCTCCCCCTCCTCCTTTTTTTCTTTTTTTTTTTTTTTTCCCCACAGAGAAACAGTTGGGAACTAAGAATGACTCTACCTTTGTTTTCTGCACTTTGGTTCATATTATGGCATGGTCTTCAGATAGACACTTTACCCTGGATGAGGCTCAGGCCAGCCTGATCTAGGGTAGGGTGTCCTTGCCCATGGCAGGAGGGTTGGAACTAGATGATCCTTGCGGTCCCTTCCAAGCCTGACTTATTCTATGATTTCCTCAAGTTGTCCCAGGGGAGGTTTAGTTTGGAAATTAGGAAAAAGTTCTGTACTGCAAGAGTGGTCAGGGATTGGAACAGGCTGTCCAGGGAGGTGGTGGAGTTATCATCTCTGGAGGTGTTCAAGAAATGTGTGGACATGGCACTTTGGGACATGGTTTGGTGGTCAGAGTGGTGTTGGGTCAGTAATTGGACTCAGTGATCTTAAAGGTCTTTCCCAAGCAAAACAATTCTATGATTGTAATGACAGGATGAGGGGAAATGGGTTCAAATTGGCAGAGGGGAGATTTGAACGGGATGTTAGGAAGAAATTCTTCACAGTGAGGGTGGTGAGGCACTGGCACAGGTTGCCCAGGGAGGTTGTGGCTGCTCTCTGACTGGAGGTGTTCAAGGCCAGGCTGGATGAGGTCTTGAGCGACCTGATCTAGTGGGAGGTGTCCCTGCCTATGGCACAGGGGGTTGGAACTGGATGATCTTTAGGGTCTCTTCCAACCTAAACCATTCTATGATTCTATGATTTTATAGACTGCTCTTGCTGCAACTAAAGCTAAACCAGGTGGTGTCATTCAGGAGCCCCAGTGACTGCCAGACATCCATGCCCCAAGTCCAAACTAGGCCTAGATCATCACAAATCCTTCTGAAGCAAATATGATGCCAGGTCCTCATCTCCAAATCCTCTATCCTACACATTCCTCTCTCTGCAGGTCTGCTGCTATCACACAACTTCCCATTGAGTTTTTCTCAGCTCCATCACCCTACTCTCACTTTACCTTAGAGTAACTCAAATTTGATTTCGCAGTCAATTTGGTTAAGGTAACATTATTGCCATGGGAAGGCTCTTCTGTCACTTTTTTGGTGCTGTGACTTTGTCACTTCAAAGGCACAAGGACATTCTTTGCTTTTGACATAATCTTATCAGTGTTTTTTTGTTGTTGGTTTTTTTTTTTTTCCAGACTAAATCTTGAGATTGGCAGGGTAACACTTGCAAACCTTACCCTTCAAGAAAGGTTAAAGTTGATTTATACCAGCAAAACTACAGGGAGAAGTTAAATTTTCAGGCTACAGATGAAAATGTAGCTGAGGAAAACTAAAAAAGCCACAAGTAACAGATTTCCCAGAATGTGTGAAATTATTACCCCAGATTGGATGCTGCTTATGAACCACAAAGCACACACATTGCTTCTTACACTATTGGATGCTGCTTATGAACCACAAAGCACACACATTGCTTCCAAACTCTTATCCCATTGGATGCTGCTTATGAACTACAAAGCACACACATTGCTTCCAAACTCTTACACTATTGGATGCTGCTTGTAAACCACACAATGCACACATGGCTTCCAAACTTTTATGCTATTAGGAAATAGAGAAAAAAATAATGACATTATTTTACCATTATAGAAGTTCTTCACTATTCTAGTGTCTGCTTGTTGACAGCTTGGCTCATCTTTTCCACCCTCTTTCCCCCTCCATGAACTCTCATTTTTTTGTTGTCTTAAAGTTCCATTCCACATAGAACCATGGAATGGACTGGGTTAGAAGAGAACTCTAGAGGTCATCCTATCCAACTCCCCTGCAGCAAGCAGGGACATCCCAACGAGGGTGAGTTCCTCAGAGTCCCATTGAACCTGCCCTTGCATGTCTCCAGGGATGGGGCCTCCACCATCTCCCTAGGCAACCCACTCCAGTGTTCCACCACCCTCATAGTAAAGAAATTCTTCCCAATCTAAATCTACCCTGCTCTAGTTCAAGGCCATTACTCCTCATCCTATCACTGCAAGGCCTTGTAAAAACTCCCTCCTCAGCTTTCTTGCTGATCTCCTTCAGGTCTAGCAGTAAGGCTGCTATAAGATCTCCTCAGGGAAAGGCATGCAACCTCCAGTCCTTTCATGTCTTTGGCCATGAATGAAGGGTGCAGACCTAAAAAAAGTTTGTTACAAGTTCTTGCATGGAGAAAACTGCTGAGAACTGAGAACCCTTCCTCCAACTTTTGGGGAGCTTAGAGATAATGAAGGGAAATAGACAACCTAAGAGTACTGAAGGAAGAAGAGGAACCAAAGCCAAAGAATAGAGGAAAGTCTCCCTTATACCTTTAACTCAGAAGAAAGATAATTTCAAAGAATGTTACCTTTAGTGGTATCAGCATGGATGAGAGAATCACTATGGTTGGAAAAAGACCTTTAAGATCATCAACCTCCTACTGAGGAGAAGTAAATTGGAGGAAAACCAAGAATGGAAGAGCTCCAGTGGAAGAGAGGAAGAATGGGAGATTTGAAAGATGAAAGGAAAAGTAAAACAAAACCAAAGCAAAATAAATAATATAAATCAGCTTTTGAAAACCAGACAGGGGAAAAACAAAACAAAGCACAAAAAAAAAAAAAAAAAAAGCTGGAAGCCAACAAAACAAGATGTTTCAGTGGTGAAAATAACTCAGCTAAGCATTTCACTCCAAGTGTGAAGCATCCAGAAATAACAAAGCTTGCATCCTGACCTCTGACCAGCTTCAGAAACAACTATTCAGACAACCTTGAATGAACCACGAGCTGCACTTGTGGAAGCTGAAGCTTTGTTTTGAGGACCAAGCAAAGACAAAGCACAATTTGTTGAAATGCATTTCTTGTCTGCTGCTTCCCAGCCGCTCTTCATTGTGCTTACTGTGTCTTCCTGCATGCAAGATTGAATCCAGCACTCTGCTGCCAGGGGTTTCTTCCATACTGTCTATTATTGAAGTGTAAAACTGCTGAGTGGGTTTCAGAGCGACTTTAATCATATCACAGAAAATGCTCCAAGCTGATGTAATCAAATGCTTTTAATTGTGGCAATCAGATGTAACAGCAGTTTACTACTGCTCACCCCCAGTCAGCGCACAAAGCCCAGCATGGAGCAGCAGAGCCTTTGAATTTTATGTGAGGGGCTATGAGAATGATCAGAGTAGTGGTAGACCTCTGGAAAGGCTATCAGGTAGTGACAGGACTAGGGAGAATGGAGCAAAGCTGGAGGTGGGGAGATTCAGACTGGAGGTGAGGGGTGGAAGTTCTTCAGCATGAGAGTGCTGAGAGCCTTGAATGGGTTGCCCAGGGAGGTGGTTGAAGCCACATCCCTGGAGGTGTTTAAGGCCAGGCTGAATGAGGCTGTGGGCAGCCTGATGTAGGGTAGGGTGTCCCTGGGCATGGCAGGAGGGTTGGCACTAGGTGATCCTTGTGGTCCCTTCCAACCCTGACTGATTCTATGAAAGGTTGAGAGAGCTGGGTTTGTTCAGCCTGGAGATGAGAAGGCTGAGAGGAGACCTTATTGCCATGGACCAGCACATAAAGGATGACCACCAGAAGGATGCAGACTCCCTTTTTACCAGGAGTCCCATGGAAAAGGCAAGGAGTGATAGGAACAAGTTACTCCTGGGCAGATTTCCTTTGGACTCCATAAGAAAATGTTTGCCCATGAGAACAGTCAGACACTGGAATCATCTCCCAAGGGAATTCTAACAGAGCAGGAAAAAAACCCTGATGTTACTGCATTCAGTTTTGGGCTCCCCAGTTTAAGAGGGACAGGGATCTGCTGGAAGGGGTCCCAGTGGAGGGTGATGAGGATGATTAGGGGACTGCAGGGCATGCTTATGAGGAGAGGCTGAGAGATCTGGAACATTTTTGTCTGGAAAAGAGAAGACTGAGAGGGGATTTAATAAATGTTCCTAAATATCTGAGGGCTGAGGGTCAGGAGGGGGTGACAGGCTCTGCTCACTTGCTCCCTGGAATAGGACAAGGAGCAATGGGTGTAAGGACATGGAACTGCTGGAGAGAGTCCAGAGGAGGACCAAAAGACGATCAGAGGCCTGGAGCACCTCTGCTATGAGGACAGGCTGAGAGAGTTGGGGCTTTTCAGCATGGAGAAGAGAAGGCATCAAGGAGACCTTATAGCAGCCTATCAGTATCTGAAGGGGGCTACAGGAGGACTGGGGAGGGACTATTCACAAGGTCTTGTAATGACAGGATGAGGGGGAATGGGTTCAGATTGGTGGAGGGCAGATTTGAATGGGATGTTAGGAAGAAATTCTTCACAGTGAGGGTGGTGAGACACTGGCACAGGTTGCCCAGGGAGGTTGTGGCTGCTCCCTCCCTGGAGGTGTTCAAGGCCAGGCTGGATGAGGTCTTGAGCAACCTGATCTAGTGGGAGGTGTCCCTGCCTATGGTACAGGGGGGCTGGAACTGGCTGATCTTTGAGGTCTCATCCAACCTAAACCATTCTATGATTCTATGATTATAAGTTCCAGCACAGGAGGTTGCAGCTCAACACAAGAGGCAACTTCTTGCCTGTGTGGGTCCTGGAGCACTGGCACAGGCTGTCCAGAGAGGCTGTGGAGTCTCCTTCTCTGAAGCCTTTCAAGGCCTGTCTGGATGTGTTCCTGTGTGATCTGTGCTAGACTGGATGATCCTGCTCTGGCAGGGGAGTTGGACTCGATGATCTCCTTGGGTCCCTTCCAACCCCTAACATCCTGTGAGCCTGTGATTAGACCATGGAGAGAGAATTCACAGTGAGACTTTCTCAGAGCCCATGAAGTTTCCCTGTTAGGCACACTGAGTCTATTTAAGGAAACACAATCTTTTTTTTTTTTACTTTTTTTTTTTTTAACTAATCAGCCAATCTTTGCAGCACAATGCAAGAAGAAGCTGCCACGGTTGCGGGAGTGAATCAGTTTGAGGGGGCTGTGCGAGTTGTCATGACATGAGGAATTCTATTTAGGGAAATAATGATCCCCAGATGATGGAAATGATCAATCCCCTCCAAGGGAGTAAGGAAGGCTCGGTGCTACACGGCTCATTAGCAGCCATGATGCAGACACACACGACGGAAAGTTTCTTTGTCACTGATGGTTACAAGTGCTGCAATAGGTTTGGGCTTGACTGAAACAGAGAGGGGAGCTGCAGAAGGAGAAAACAGCCTCTTTTTTTTTTTTTTTCTTTTTTTCTTTTTTTCTTTTTTTATCCCCTACCAGCGTCAGGAGTCAGATCCTTGCACTGTTGCAAGGCTATAAAAGGAAAAGCCTCAGCACCTGTGACACACTGAGAGCAGCTGGCAAGATTGGGAAGGTAGCTGCCCCCTCATAGGATGGAATAATAGACACGTCTGGCAGGGCTGCTCAGAACCTATGGGTGACATAAGCACTGGGATACTCACAATAGGAGAAGATCAGCAAGCTCCTCTGAGGATCTGGTTCCGAGTAATTTTAGCATTTCAAAGACAGAAATGGGATTCATTGACAAGACTGACATGAAAGACTGAGTCACTGACAGGGACACACTCATTGAAAAAAGATTCCTCAATACTTGCCTCAGCTGCATTCTGCTCGGAATTGCACACTTTGGGAAATCATAGGTCAAGATGAGAACTGAATTTAGATAGATTGGGGTAAATTTGAGGATACTGGGGTCTGGATATAGAAATAGCAAGGGTACTAGTGGCAGGAATGCATGCAGGGGCGTCTTGAATGTCTCCAGAGAAGGAGACTCAAAAAGCTCTCTGGGCAGCCTGTGACAGGGCTCCAACAACCTCACAGTAAATAAGTTTTTTTTTCCTTCTGTTCCCATGGAACCTCCTCTGCTCCAGTTTGCCCTCATTGTCCTATCATCAGACATTCCTGAGCAGAGCCTGGCTCTGTCCTCCTGACACTGCCCTGCACATCTTTAGCAGCATCAATGAGGTCACCCTTCAGGCTCCTCTGCTCCAAGCTAAAGAGCCTCAGCTCCCTTAGCCTGGCCTCAGCAGGGAGATGCTCTACTGCCTGCAGCATCTTTGTGGCTCTGTGATGGACTCTCTCAAGGAGTTTGCTGAGGTCCTAACTGAACTGAAAGGCTCACACCTGGACACAAATTCCAAATGTGACCTCACCAGGGCAGAGTAGAAGGGCAGGAGAGCCTTTCTAGACCTACCAATCATACCCCTACTAACACACCCGAGGATGCCATTGCCCTTCTTAGCCAAAGGGCCACACTGCTGACCCATGGGCCTCACATTGTCCACCAGGACTCCCAGGTCACTTTCCCCTGCACTGCTCTCCAACAGGTTAATCCACAACCTAAGGTGGCATGTGAGGAGTTACATTAGTAGTAGTAGTGTAGTTTAAGAGCAACAGGAGAAACTGAGACAAACACATGACTTTTATGTGGCTTGTGAAACCCTGATCTGAGTAGTGAAGAACTGTCAAAAGCAGAGTTAGAAAAAACTTAGAGCAAGGTACTTGAAGTTTTAGTATGAGAAAAAAAAAAGATGTAGTAGACTAGTTAGAAAGGTCAAACCTTGCTGATGTGTAAGATTTGTTATCTGAAGAAACAGAGCCTTCATCTTTCTTAGAGGTTAGGAACTAGCAAACCTGACTAGAAGATGGATCAGAGGTTAGAACTGTCCATGTAAACATCCATAAAGGAAAAAAGTTCACCCCTCAAAGCCCTAAAAGCCCAAACAAAATCCCATTGTCGATACATGCTCCAAAGTTGGATTTGGAGTTGTATGCTGGGAACAATTTGATAGTGATTCTGGACTTTTCTTCTTGCTACCAGCGCTGCTGAAGATGTTAGCTCATGGCTGCTTGTTAGAAAATGACAAAAGCAATGCTGAAAGACAATAGGCAAAACCTATCACTTTCTGAGCTCAGCTGCTCATGAAAGAATATGCATCAGAGCATAGCACCTCAAGGCAAGATTATCATCATTTTGTGCCAAAAAGGTCAACCATTTCAATTCAGATATTTGGCATTTCTAAATTTCTCAGCTGGCATTACTTAATTCCCAGGTGTCAGTCTGGGTCTCAGAACGCTGTCTGCTGGAATATGGTTGCTGAAAAGCTTAGGACCAGATTATCTGACCATGTACTTGGCAAAGTTAAAGCCAGAAGTGTCCCAGATTTTTATAAATACCATGAGAAAAATGAAGGAGGAAATGCAGTTTAATAAAGCGTCACATAAATGAAAGCCTCTGCAACCATAAGACTATCTGCAAGCAAGCAGGTGTGGGACAAGATTCCAACTCTGGAAAAAATCCACCTGAGAAGAAACGAAGCAGAGATCAGCAGTGGAAAGAAATGAGCACCATCCAGACTTGTTATCTTGTGCTGCTTTGACTAAGAAGCATCTTTGACTTTAAAACACAGAAGAAGCAGACAGATAACCTCTGAGAACTCATGAGGAACATAGCAGCTTGGCACCCAACATATTATTTGTCTTTTTGTGGGAGAAAGCCTAATAGCAACTGCTCTTTGAGGCAAACTGTGATGACACCTGGGAAAGAACAATTCCATGGACCAGTAGGGTCTAGGGGCTAATTTGTTGGGCAGCTCTGTGGAAAAGGACCTGGGGGTCCTAGGAGACTGCAGGATGAGCCAGCAATGTGGCCTTGTGGCCAAGAAGGACAATGACACCCTGAGGTGGATTAGAAGGGCTGTGGTTAATAGGTTGAGAGAGGTTCTCTTGCCCCTCTACTACTGCTGAGGCCACATCTGGAATACTGTGTGCAGATCTGAGCCCCGCTGTTCAAGAAGGACCTCAGGGAAAGAGGTCCATCACAGAGCCACAAAGATACTGAAGGCAGTGGAACATCTGCCTGCTGAGGCCAGGCTGAGGGCTTTAGCTTGGAGCAGAGGAGCCTGAGGGAGCCTGAGAGGTGACCTTGTTCATGTTGATAAAGATGTGCAGGGCAGTAACAGGAGGATGCAGCCAGGCTCTGCTCAGGGGTGTCCAATGATAGGACAAGGGGCAATAGGAGCAGGCTGGAGCAGAGGAGGTGCCACAGGAATAGAAGAAAAAGCTTTTCCACTGTGCAGGTGCTGGAGCACTGGCACAGGCAGCTCAAAGAGGATCTGAAGTCTCTTTCTCAGGAGACATTTGAAACCCACCTGGACGTGATTCTGTGTGACCTGAACTAGGAGACCCTGCTCTGGCAAAGGGGTTGGACTTGATGATCTTTCAAGGTCCCTTCCAATCCCTAACATTCAGTGATTCAGTGACGTCTATCAAGGAGCAATCCAAAGACAGTTGGGTTGAGAAGCTGCACTGTTAACATACATTTTAGACTCCCAAATATTTTCCTCCCGAGCTATTTCCCCTTATGTTCGTTAACTCCAATATTTGCAGACTGCCTCAGAAAACACATTAATCACCTCCTAAACCCAGTGTGCCAATTAGCACGGGTGACACCTACCAGAGCAGGGCTCTGAGCTGTGCTGCTGTTACCTTCCTCTTTCTGGAACAAACCCTGCTGTCACCATCAGTACTTGTAACGGTGACCCTGGGCAGACGTTTTACAGCGTGCTGGTACAACCCTGGGTTTTAAAACTGCCATTTCTTTAGGAAATCATTTTTTTTCAAGATCCAATTAGAAGAGGAAGGAGAGAGAGAGAAAAAAGATATATATATATATATATATACAGGTTCTCTAAGTTACTAAGCCAGTCTCAAACATAGTGATGTTTTTTTTTTCCCTCCTTACTAGAACAAGCTAATAGAAAGAGGACCTCATCCGTACTCACCCAGCTAGCTCTTTAAATCTTCCTTTAACAAGCTGCAGTGACATGCAAAAGAGTCATGTGCAGCATATCCAAGTCAGAATTCCTCTGTTTGGTTCTTAGTTTGAGTGTGCTTTAAAAATTAAGGAGAAAGCCAAACCCCTAAATACTTAAAGAGGATGAGTTACTACCAAGATTTAATTCATTTAAAGAAAAGGACTACGATGCCTGTGAAATAAAGGCAAGAATACTAATCCCAAATCTTAGCTCTGAAGAGAAATAGTCCAGGCAACACAAGACACCTAAAATATCCATAGGCTACTGGCACTAGTCACAATTAGCAGCAGCCTACACCACCATCATAAATGGCAATAAAGCTTTTCTTTATGAGAACATCTTTCATTTCCAGCTAAGAATGTAAAAATATACTACCTTAATTAAAATATGAATTGCATCACCTCTAAAAATACACTGGTGTGTCTATATGTGTGCCTTCACTGGAGACATTTTTAGCCATATAACCAGGCAGCATCCCAACAGTTCTTTCAAGAATTAACAAGAAGAAAGGGGCAAAAATATCTGTTTCAGTGAGGTCAGGCAGCCTCACGTAGCAGCGTATGATTTCTACAGGCTGCCAGGCAACAATACCCTATCTGGCAATTCTCATCTTCACTTGCTGAATTTCTCCAATTCAAGGAGCAGAACAGTCAGAAATGGGCATTAATCATCACACAATCATAGAAATCATGGAGTCATAGAGCTGTTTTGGTCGGAGAAAAAGATCTCTTAAGATCACCAAGTCTGACCATCAGCCTAAGATCACCACAGCCATCAAACCAATGTCATGAAGCATTTCCCATCTGGGTATCTTCATCCCCAGTTCTCTCAGAATCACAGAATCATAGCAAAATGCAGGTTGGCAAAACCCCTCAGGATCACCAACTCCAGCCTAGAACCCTACTCTACAAGATTCACCTTAAACCATATCCCTAAGCACCACATCCAAACCACCCTGAAACACATCCAGGGTGGGTGACTCCACCACCCCCCCGGGCAGCTCATTCCAGTGCCTGACAACTCTCTCCAGGAAAAACTTTTTCCTAATGTTCAATCTAATCCTACCCAGTTTCAGCTTGAGGCCATTCCCCCTTGTTCTGTCTCCAATTACCTGCGAGCACAGCCCAGCAGCAGCCTCTCCACAACCTCCTTTCAGGTAGTTGTAGTCAGCAATGAACTCTCCCCTCAGCCTCCTCTGTTTCACACTAACCATCCCCAGCTCCCTCATCAGATTTATTCTCCAGGCCCTTCCCCAGCTTTGCTGCCCTCCTCTGGACCCACTCCAGCACCTTCACATGGTGCCCAAAACTGAACACAGCACTTGAGGTGTGGCTTCAAGTACAAGGGGACAATCACCTCCCCACTCCTGCTGCCCACAGAATTTTTAATCCAAGCCAGGATGCCATTGGCCTTCTTGGCTGCCTGGGCACACTGCTGGCTCACACTCAGCTGCCCTGGGCACACTGCTGGCTCACACTCAGCTGCCCTGGGCACACTGCTGCCTCACACTCAGCTCCCTGGGCACACTGCTGGCTCACACTCAGCTCCCCTGGGCACACTGCTGGCTCACACTCAGCTCCTGTCCATTACAGCCCCCAGAGCCATTTCTGCCAGCAGCTCTCCAGCCTCACTGCCCCAGGCCTGTAGCACTGCTTAGGGTTGTTGTGACCCAAGTGCAGGAGCTGGCATTTGGCCTTGTTGAAACTCATCCCATTCAAGTTGGTTCATTGATCTAAGCCTATCCAAGTCCCTCTGCAGAGCCTCTCTACCCTCATTCAAATCAACACTGCCACCAACTTGGTGTCATCTGCAAGCTCACTGCTGACACTGTCCAAGCCTGAATCAAGGCTGTCAATAAAGATGTTAAAAAGTAGTGATCTCAACACAGATCCCTCAGTAACACCACCAGTGCCTGGCCATCAGCTGCATTTAACTCTATTGACCAGCACTCTCTGGGCCCTCCTCTCCACTGGTTCTAACTCATCCCAGTTTTTGCAGGTTTTGTTCTTTTAAAGCTTCAAGTACTGGAGTAAAAAAAAAAAAACAAACAAACCCCAAAACCAAACAAATAAAACAAACTCAACCCAAACAAACAAACAAAAAAAAAAACCAAACCAACCCACAACTAAACAAAAAGACCAACCAAAAAAATAAAATTACAACAAGAAAACAAGAAAACCAAAGAAAATTGCTTTAAGTTCAGTAGTAAACCAACTGGCACAGTCCAGAGGACAGTGAGCAGGTATTCACTGCTATCCGTAAATGATTTGAATATTGCTTAGCAACATCAACACTATTTAAAGGGCTGTGACAATAACATACATATGAGTAGGTCCAAAAAATAACAGCTTGATGACATCCATACTAGTGCTTTACCCAGAAAACCAGGTTCTTCTCTCTTGTGTGCTTCCTCCTCCCTCAAGGGAGAAGATTCTCATCCCAGAACCCAAATTAAGATGTATAGGATCTGTACGTAGAAGACTAAAATGAGGTCAAATTAGTTCAAACCAGCACACAGACCACGCACTTCTGGCTGCTGAATGCTTAACAAAACAGTTCTAATGAAGAAGTTACCACTAAAGTTATTGGTTCTCCTTTGACAGGAGAAAATCAGAGTGTTACCAGGTTCTGTCTTGTGCTTATGAAGTAAAAAAAAAAAAAATAATAAAAGGTTTGCTTAATACATAGAAATAGATAAATATAGAATCATAGAATCAGTCAGGGTTGGAAGGGACCACAAGGATCATCTAGTTCCAACTCCCCTGCCATGGGCAGGAGGAATCATAGAATGGTTAAGGTTGGATGAGACCTCAAAGATCAGCCAGTTCCAACCCCCCTGTGCCATAGGCAGGGACACCTCCCACTAGATCAGGTCGCTCAAGGTCTCATCCAGCCTAGCCTTGAACACATCCAGGGAGGGAGCAGCCACAACCTCCCTGAGCAACCTGTGTCAGTGTCTCACCACCCTCACTGTGAACAACTTCCTCCTAACATCCCATTCAAATCTCCCCTCTGCCAGTTTAAACTCATTCCCCCTCGTCCTGTCATTACAAGACCTTGTGAACAGTCCCTCCCCAGCTCTCCTCTAGGCCCCTTTCAGATACTGGGAGGCTACTATAAGGTCTCCTGGAAGCCTTCTCTTTTCCAGGCTGAAAAGCCCCAACTCTCTCAGCCTGTCCTCATAGCAGAGCTGCTGCAGCCCTTTCAGCATCTTCCTGGACCTCCTCTGGAGTGGCCACAACAGTTCCATGTCCTTCTTGTGCTGGGGGCTGCAGAACTGCACACAGTACTGCAGAGCAGATCAAAGGGGCAGAATCCCCTCCCTTGCCCTGCTGGTAATGCTTCTCTTGATCCTGGTAGTCTATCAGATCATGAAGTAGGGGTCTGGAGAGGTGATACAGAGATGTTCATTCATGCCAGCCTAATTCCTCAGGAGAGACAACTGCCCTCCCACCCTGGACTGTGTAAGGGAGATACCAATTCCCCAAAGCAAAATGGTAGCAGCAAGTCACATAATGTCTGTTTATTGAAAATAAAGCAGAAAATGGCTTTTGCACACAGCATGGCTGTACCAGGGCAATGCAGTGGAACTGCTGCATGTGTGTTAAAGTGAACCCACAGAATGGCACTGAAAAACAGACTCCAGCAACAACAGCAACAGGTTTTGCTCTGGAATAGAACAGCAGGCATCATTAGGCATGAGGAAGAGTGTGACCAGCAGGTGAAGGGGGGTTCTCCTCACCCTCTACTGCACTCTACTCAGGCCTCCTCTGGAATACTGTGTCCAGTTCTGGGCTGCTCCCCAGTTCAAGAAGGATGTGGAACTACTTGGAGTCCAACAGAGAAGAAGAGGGGACTGCAACATCTCTGTGAGGAGGCTGAGACACCTGGGGCTGTTTAGCCTGGGGAAGAGCAGCCTGAGAGGGGATCTGCTCAATGCTCTTCAATAGCTAAAGGGTGAATGTCAGGAGGATGGAGTCAGACTCTTCTCAGTGGTGCCCACTAACAGGGCAAGGGGCAATGGGCACAAATTGGAGCCCAGGTTGTTCCACGTAAACATACAAAACAAATTCTTCCTTTTGAGGGTGGCAGAGCCATGGACCAGGCTGCTCCATCTCTGCAGGCATTTGAAACCTGCCTGGACATGTTCCTGTGTTGTATCCTTGGTGATCCTGCTGCAGCAGAGGGGTTGGGGCACATCTTCAGAGATGCCTTCCAACCCCGACCGTGCTGTGATGATTCCGTGAAAATCTGTAGCGGATGCAGATTCGGGACATTATCCTATCCAAGTGGCAAATCAGAGGCATGAAAAGGATGAGAACTTCCGAACTGTTGCAAAGGGTTATGCAGAAGAAGCCATTTGCAATGCACAGCGAATTTTTCCTTCACCCTGGAGAAGCCACAAGGAACGCTGCAGGGCTGCCATCTACTGGCCCTTGGTAACACCACTAGAGACAGCAGGGAGGAATCGGTGACTTGGATGGGGAAAAAAAAAAAGAGGAGTGGCTGGTAACGAGGGAAATGGTGATATTTATAGTAAGTGCATCCAGATAAAATGGGATTAGATTCCCGCATCTGAGAAAAGAACGAGGATACATCTCTAAGCCCTTCAGAGCAAACTGCATGGAAGGATTCAGACTTCAGTGTCTTCTCCACACTTAATCAGAAAGGTCTTTTTTTATTTTTCTTTTTCTCTTTTTTTTTTTCCTTTTTTTTTTTCCCCCCCACAAAAAAGGGTTTGGCCAATGGTCCACCACACGGGAAAAAAAAGCTGGAAGAGCAAACAGAATGCACATCCTAGTCCAGAAGCATTCATTCCAGTGCAAGGAAACTCAGCTGTAAATCCCTGCCATCACCAGAGTTGTAAAAACATCAGAGAAGCCATGAATTGAAGTAGGATTTTTAGGATTTGGAATGAAGGGGGGGAAATTTGTCATATTTTTTTTTAATACAAAAATGATCAGAGTAACCTGCATTTCGGGTCTAAAAGGTCTAGCTTTCCTAAATATGGCAGAATTTCTGAACCAAAATGATACCTAAATATTGCCTCACATCTTCATGCACAGCCACGTGCCTCCCTTTTTTCTTCCCTGTTCTCTATCTCCTTCTTTGTCTCTACCTTTTCATCTTCTTCCTACAGTTTCTGTTACTTTTAATGTTTCCATGGCAATGACAGCAAAAGGAAAAAAAAAAAAAAAAAGGATTAAATATCCTTTGAGCATTTCTTTCTCTTTTTTAACATAAATTTCTAAAAGAAAATGGAGGGAAAAAAAAAACAAAACACAATAAGGCATATCCCTCAGAGAGTGATGCAAGAGCCAGGACAATAACTCATTAGGCAATCAAGAGGATCGAATAGCTAACAGCTATTTGCAAGCTCACCTTCATAAACATTTAAACTGAGAATAACACTTCTAAAGATATGTTTTTTTTAATGAAGGAAAAAAAAAAAAAAAGACAAGGAGAGGGACAGAATAATCTAATGCGCAGCAAAAGCTAAACTCTTTAAAGAGCTCCTAAGTGTAGAGCTTATTGTGTACCTTCAGGATAAGATGTGTTCAGAGTTTTCTTCATTCAAGTCTTTATGTCATGGCAAAAGGTTGCAGCTCCACACTTATTCTTAAGTGGAGTCCTGCATCTAAAGTCACAAATCTAAAAATCCACCTGGAGCAGCCTAACCAGCATCTCTTCTGCTTGAACTCTTCTCAAAGCACAGAGCACTCCTTGGATTTGCCATCGGTTTAAACAGGAATTCTGCAAGCAGGCTGCAGTCGCCACAGCTCAACAACCTGGCTGAGATACTAAAACCTCCCCAGAAGAGGAAGTCTTGAGGGGTGTTGATCAGCATTCAGCTGAACATGAGCCAGACTGTGCCCAGGTGGCAAAGAAGGCTGATAACGTTGTGGCCTGGATCAGTAATATTCTGGCCAGAAGGATCAGGGAAGTGATTGTTCACCTGTACTTAGCACTGGTGAGGCCACAAAGTGAGTCCTGGTTTCACTTTTGGGTCTTCCACTATGTGAAAGTCATTGAAATGCTGGAGGGCAACAAAGCTGGTGACCAGTGAGAAAACAAATTCCCAAATTAAGACCCTGGCTGCAAACGGGTTGTAATGTTTTGTCTCAGAGCCATAATTCACTTGAAAAGATTTTAGAGTCCTAATTGGATTGTCTAAAACTAGACACAATGATCTGAAGGTCTTTTCCCAACTAAAGCCATTCAACGCTTCTCTGGTTACTCAACCTTTAGCGTTAGAATGGACAAAAACATCTAAAGCATCCCACTCATATTTCTTAAATTGCATTTGTGGCAGGGAACACCCAAGTCCCTGCCCCACCAGAGGTTTGAATAGGGTGCAAACTGTGGCAGTGCACACCCAAGCCCACTGCCCCACCAGAGGTGTGAATGGGGCAGGAAATGGTCTTCCTCCCTCCCCACCTCTTTCACCAGGGGTTTGGAATGCGGAGTAAAATAGGCGTAAAGTCCCTTCTCCCACTCACTCCTGCCCTGTGGGCTTGAACAGGGAAGGAACAAATCGCCTCAGTATATATATGGCAACTGGACAGATTGGAGTCGGACCTGGACACGGACCTGAGCTGGGACCTGGACTCAGACCCTGAGTCGAACCTTGCACAGACCTGGAGACAGACCTTGCATGGACCTTGCAGGGACTTTGAGCTGGACCTGCTGCAGGGATCTGCCTCAGCAATAAACTGCTGCTGTTGGTGGGAACACTGCAGACCACCCTGGCTTTCCCCTGCCATGGTGGCTTGGTGAAAGCTGTGCCTACAGTCATCTTGGACTTTGGTGGGCACCGGATTCCGTGTGATGCTGATCTGCTGCTGGATTCCAGATGCTGCCGCGAAAGAGCCTATCCCCCGTTTGTAAGTAGGGCAAAGCTATTTTATGCCCACACCTTTCCAAATTTCTGATTTTGCCTAAATTCCCTGAAAAGGCATCCTTGGGAAGATTTTTCCTGAGCGAATTAGGAACTAGACTTAAACTAATTTATACACAGGTTGTGGGTGGGGCTTTGGGAAATTAGAAAAGCTACATAATTGATAATTCCTGCCTCTTCAATCACCCACAATCAATTCAGCATTTTGAAAGGATTTTGGCCAAAGTGAACTCCATTCCCCCAGAAGGTTGTCCTCCAGATAGCCAAGATAAAGTCCCCTGGTCTCTTTTTCAGAGCAAGGAATTTGCTGCTAGGCTTCTCTTTGCATTTCTTTCTTTAGTATTCCAACTCTGGCAAATGCTGGTTCATTGGTATTTAGAAAACTTGTCTATTTTGGGAGGACAAAAAAAAAAGATAGTAATATTTCTCAGGCAGTTCAAGTACCAAATATATGCACAAGGCTGCCAACTCTTGAAATTCCAGTTCGGAGATGGAGATGAAATATTTCCCTTAAGCATTGTTAATTCAATTGCACAGTTATTGGACATAAACAGAACATAAACCATCTTCAGAAAACTCAGATGGGTTTGAAAGTCTAAGGCAAATTGCTTATTTCCTGCCTATGCAGAATAACTTAGAACCATGCAATGGTCTGAGTTGGAAGGGGCCTTAAAAGATCTAATCCCTCTGCCACCAACAAGTGAGACAGATGAGGCTGATCTGTCTTAACTTGAAAGGTTCAGATATCTTTGGGGCTATTTTTAGCTCTCCATTTCAAGTGCTTAAAAGATCCATCACTACCTTAATCAATGGCAAATGCTCCAATGTGTTTTTTTTTTTTGTTTGTT
>VWZI01009224.1:395576-417811 GCA_013396835.1 Psilopogon haemacephalus
TATTGATCAAACAGCTTTGGGTGTGATATTTTACATTTTCAAGACTCCCACAGAATTTGCAATGTTCTTGGCTGTGTTTGGGTGGTCAAATGCAATGGGGAACATTGATTAACCCTTAAATCATATCTTGACCCAGAGAGAGTTCACACCAATCGCCCCAGCAAACCAAAGACTCTAATATTAAAGTTGTGCTGATGTGCTTAATCTCTTCATTATGGGAACCACAGCAGCAGCCCATTGTTAGAAAATGACAAATGTTAGAAAAGTGGACATTAGAAGGGGCTGATTTCCATCTCATGTCTACAACTGCTTACACAATTAACCTATTGACACGGAGCCTTCTTCTGAATAAGAAACCTGGAATGTGTGTGCCAAGAGTTTAAAAGCTAATCTGATCTATTACTTGATTTCTCTCCAGAAAACTAAGCACACTGCCTTGTTATTGCATATCAAACTGCCTATTAAATTGTCATAATGGAGTTCTTATCATTTGAGCAAGCCATCTTTATAGACTTTCTGTGGCTAATGTCACTGTTTCCCCCAGTAAATACCCAACCAGTAGGCAATAGGTACTTTTAGGCAAGGGGACACCTTCTTGAAATCCAAAACTCTCTGAAAGCTGATTGTAGTGAGGGGGATGCTTGGTCTCTTCTCTGTGGTAACAAGCAATAGAATCATAGAATCATAGACTGGTTTAAGTTGGAAGAGACCTCAAAGATCATCCAGTTCCAAACCCCTGTGCCATAGGCAGGGACACCTCCCACTAGATCAGGTCACTCAAGACCTCATCCAGCCTGGCCTTGAACACATCCAGGGAGGGAGCAGCCACAACCTCCCTGGGCAACCTGTTCCAGTGCCTCTCCACCCTCACTGTGAAGAACTTTCTCCTAACATCCAGTTCAAATCTCCCCTCTGCCAGTTTGAACCCATTCCCCCTCATCCTGTCATTACAAGACCTTGTGAACAGTCCCTCCCCAGCATTCCTGTAGCCCCCTTCAGATACTGGAAGGCTACTATAAGGTCTCCTGGAAGCCTTCTCTTCTCCAGGCTACAAAGTCCCATCTCCCTCAGCCTGTCCTCATAGCACAGCTGCTGCAGCCCTCTGATCATCTTCGTGGCCTCCTCTGGACTCTCTCCAACAGTTCCATGTCCTTCTTGTGCTCCAATGTAAATGTGGGTGTATAAAAGCTTATATATACAGTTACACAGAGCACTGGAACAGGCTCCCCAGAGAGGTGGTGGAGTCTCCTTCTCTGGAAACTTTTAAGGCCTCTCTGGATGTGTTCCTGTGTGACCTGAGCTAGATTGTCTGGTCCTGCTCTGGCAGGAGGGGGTTGGACTCGATGATCTCCTTGGGTCCCTTCCAACCCCTAACATCCTGTGAGCCTGTGATACCCTGCACTGTCCTGCACTTTGGTGTAAGACCATTGGTGACGCCACACCCTGAGCACTGGGTTTATTTTTGGGTTCATCACCAGAAGGACATTGAAGTGCTGGAGTGTGACCAGAGAAGGGCAACAAAGCTGGCAAAAGGTCTAGAGAACAGGACTGGTAAGGAGCAGCTGAGGAAACTTGGGGGTGTTTAGTCCAGAGAAGAAGAGGCTGAGGGGAGATCCCATTGCTCTCTACAACTCCCTGAAAGGAGGCTGGAATGAGGTGGGGATTGGTCTCCTCTCCCTAGTAAGACATGATAGTAGTAGGATAGTAGAGGAAATGGCCTCAAGTTGTGCCAGAGGAGGTTTGGAATGGATGCTAGAAGAAACTCCTTGACTAAAAGGGATTTTGAACCCTGGCACAGGCTGCCCAGGGAGGTGTTTGAATCCTCATCCCTGGAGGTGTTTCAAAGAGGCAGAGATGTGGTACTGAAGAACATGGTTTAGCACCAGCTTTGGTACAAGTTAGAGAATGGCTGGACTGGATGATTGTAAAGGTCTTCTCCAACCAAAACAATGCTAGGATTATCTAGGGTGGAAATGAAGATATAAGGACATGTTAAATTCTATCTCAGCCTGTAAAACAGGACATCACACATTTTTCTTAAACAATAATGTCCATCTGTGGTGCATTATTTTCTTCTCTTTGATGGCTTGCAAAGTTTATTCTAATTTCTGAAGCATGATTCATTTTGAAGCCTTTTCAGGCCTCCTTGCCCTCTGATGTGAGTTTTCTCTCTATAGGACTACACAGTTTCATCACTCTTACTTGGACACAATCACAGTCGCAAGGCACATTAAGGAGCTGGGATTGAAGCCTGTAAATTCTTTTCCTCTAGCAACCTGTGACAGGATCCATTTCCATTGAACAAAACTGGTTACTTCCAAAGCAGTGATTTCCAAAAGTGTAACAGAACCTACCTGCAAGGCTAGCAGGCCACTTCAGAGGAGAAATATGTTCTGTGTAAGATGCACACCTATCCTCTCCGTTGTTTATTAACTAAACAACTCAGCTTAGCTTCAAACCCCTCTCTTCTGCACCCTGGAGTGTGTATTCTGTCCCTGTGCTGGTATTGATCTGTGCATCATTCTGCTCAGGCAGTTGACAGCCCTCTCTCCAGATCCCATCCCTTATTTGCAAGATGAATCCCTTCGCTGCCCACTGAGTTTTGATTGATTTCTTTGCTGCTTTTCCAGTGCTGCCTCCTAAACTGCTGGGCACCAAACCAGTATCCGCATCAGAACTAATTACCTCAGCTACTAAAGCTTAAACATTTGCTTGTCTAGATCACTCTTTTGACTTGTACCCATTTTGATCTGATGTAACATGACCAGATGCTAGAATCCCAGAATTGAACTTTGGTTCATCATGTTCTTAGGGCTTTGAGACAACAGGGTGCACATGTGGCTCAGACAACCAATCATGTCCTGGGCTGCATTAAGAGAAGCATTACCAGCAGGGCAAGGGAGGGGATTCTCCCCCTTTACTCTGCTCTCCTCAGACCCCACCTGGAGTACTGTGTGCAGTTTTGGAGCCCCTAGCACAGGAAGGACATGGAACTGCTGGAGAGAGTCCAGAGGAGGACCACAAAGATGATCAGAGAGATGGAGAACCTCTGCTATGAGGACAAGCTGAGGGAGTTGGGGTTTTTCAGCCTGGAGAAGAGAAGGCTTTGAGGAGACCTTATAGCAACCTTCCAGTATCTGAGGGGGGCCTACAGGAGGGCTGGGGAGGGACTGTTCATGAGGTCTTGTAATGACAGGACGAGGAGGAATGGGTTCAAACTGGCAGAGGGGAGATTCGAACAGGATGTTAGGAGGAAGTTCTTCACAGTGAGGGTGGTGAGACACTGGCACAGGTTGCCCAGGGAGGTTGTGGCTGCTCCCTCCCTGGGGGGGTTCAAGGCCAGGCTGGATGAGGTCTTGAGCGTCCTGATCTAGTGGGAGGTGTCCCTGCCTATGGCACAGGGGGGTTGGAACTGGATGATCTTTGAGGTCTCTTCCAACCTAAACCATTCTATGATTCTATGATTCCACTTCCCATAGAGTTTTTCAAACAGGAAAATAACTTCTTGCAATAAAAAATGTGTCTAATGTCAGGGCAGTGGGAAATACATTGCCCAGAACTGCACAGCCTCATGTTCTTATATCTAACTGAGGAAAAGGAAAAAAAAAAACAAACATTTGAGCTGGGAATATGTAACAATAGCCTAAAAAGCAGAGAAAACTAACATTTAAATAGGGCTGGATCATTCCAAATGGACATTTTAAAAGGAAAACTCCAGACAGGGAGGTTTAAACTGCTGTTTTTGAAAAGCACAACGAGGTTGTCTATTAGAAATTATCCAGGATGGTATTTGTGACAAGTTGCCTCTTTTAAATAAATATACTCTTGAGTCCTTTTGCAAAATCTTTTTCTCCCACTCTTAAATGCTCCGAGCTCATTTAACAACTGGTAGTCAAACATGTTCCAGCAATAGCAAAGCAAACTGCTGAGGGTTATTACAGGCAAAAAATAATTCTGCCACTCTAAAAAAAGGGGCTGGCAATTAGTGATTTCAGTTGGCCTTTTCCCCACAGTGTTTAGCAGAAAGTTATATTTAAGCCTTATTAAAATGTACAGAGATTCTAAAATCTTAAATATAGATTTCCTTGCTTATTCTCATTCAAAGTCAAACAGATAAAACAGAGATGTGGAAACAAGCTCAGACAAGAGCAACAGAAAAGTACATATTGGGTTATAAAAGAAATCCTTCCTGTTAGTGTATCCACACTGTTTGTGTCACCTCTTGCCATTCCAGAGGAGAGCTTTTTGAGGTTAAACCCTGTCTCACAGAACACATCAGGTTGGAAGGGACCCTCTAAGGTCATCTTGTCCAACTTCCCTGCAGTGAGCAGGGACATCTCCAAGTAGAGCAGCTTGATTTCTACATAAAAAAAAAAAACCTACCAGGGTCAAGAGAAAATGGAAATAAACACTTTCAGAGTATATTTATGTGTGTTAAGCTCTTGGCTTTTCCCCTCTCCGAGTTTAAACTTGCACATATTTTTTTTTTTTTTTACACACTGGAAGATTCACCATTTCCTTTTGTCAGAACCAGTTTACTCATAATTGATTGCCTGAAGAAAACAATTAGAAGATGACCTCAGCTTCTATAAATTATATCCTCAACTCATGCCCGCATTAACCTCAGCGTTTACTTGTATAATAATAAGGCATCAAAAATAAAAGTTGACTTGTTTGGCTTTGCTTCTTTTTTTTCCCCATCAAAATTAATTGTGTCATCTGATTCTGGTGTTGCTGCTCATCCATAACAAGATGCAAGTAAACCCAGAATGCTACAACTTTTAATTGTTTTTAGAAAGGAAACTTAAGGGAGAATTTTGTTTTGTTTTGTTTTGTTTTAAAGGAAGGTCTGAGCTAGGCAATGGCTTTAGGAGTAAC
This sequence comes from Psilopogon haemacephalus, assembly GCA_013396835.1. Classification (NCBI taxonomy): domain Eukaryota; kingdom Metazoa; phylum Chordata; class Aves; order Piciformes; family Megalaimidae; genus Psilopogon; species Psilopogon haemacephalus. Next base: position 400,455 of record VWZI01009224.1, read on the forward strand.
CACCACAGGCTTTTACTTTTGCAAGAGGAATCACTGGAGGGCAGAAAACCTCAAAGTTCACAAGCACCTTTCTACTATGCTTCCAGAGGAAGGAAGTTTATATGGAAGATTAAAAGAAAAGCCCCAATTAGCAGTGACCTATAACTATATTACTTGAGGTAATCAGGCCATAAAAACCCAGACAGACATTTTGCCCTGTTTTTTGCTTGCCCTTATCGTGTAATTTACAGAATTCCAGCATGGTGGAGGTTGGAAGGGACCTTCTGAAGGTCATCTAGTCCAAGCCTTCCCCTAAAGCAGGGTCACTCAGAGTAAATTACACAAGAGCATGTCCAGGCAGGTTTTGAATGTGTTCAGAGAAGGAGAAGCCTGGTACAGGGCTCTGCCACCCTCCAAGGGATGAGGTTTTTTGTTATGTTTATGTGGAACCTCCTGTGTTTAAGTCTGTGTCCATTGCCCCTTGTGCTGTCACCAGGCACCACTGAAAAGAGTCTGGGTCCATCTTCCTGACATCTGCATTGATCAGATCTCCTCTCAGACTGCTCTTCTCCAGACTAAACAGCTCCAGATCTCTCAGTCCTTCCTTCTCACAGAGATGCTCCAAGCCCCTCACATCTTTGGACTCTCCATTGGACTCTCTCCAGTAGTTCCCTGTCTATCTTGAACTGGGGAAGCCCAGAACTGGGCTCAGGTCTCCAGATGTGGCCTCAGTAGGGCAGAGTAAGAGTAGAGGAGAACCTCCCTCCACCTGCTGGCCACTCTCTTCTTCATGCACCCCAGCAGATCATTGAAGGGCACATTCTTGGCTCACAGTGAACTTGGCCCCCAGGACTCGGAGTTCCTTCTCTGCAGAGCTGCTTTCCAGCAGATCAGTCCCCAACCTGGTGCCAGTGCAGGAGGTTATTCCTCCCCAGATGTAGATGTCTACACTTGCCCTTGTTGAATTTCATTAGGCTTCTTCCCACCCAAACATAAGAAGCATAAAAAAAAAAAAAACAAATAGAGGAGATTTAAAGCACTGCTTATGATAAACTTCCTTTAGATTCTCCAAGCTGTCCAGCCCACAGCCTAGAGCAGCTTGCCTGCTGCAATCCATCATTTTGGTGGCACACAAGGCTGCAATGCTTGGAAACAAACCTCTTGAAAAGGAAAGCCACTTCCTGCTTGGATTTAACCAAAAACAAACCACAAAATCTCCTTCCATTACTGTAGGGCCTCTCACTGACTATGTAGGGAACACAAAAAAAATTTCAAACTACTCCAACCATAAAGAATGGAATAATAATATTAAAAATTAATGCAATTACCTGTGCGCTCCTGACTAGCCAGCACAAGCAGAATCCTCTGCCTCCTCCACACCCTGAGCTTAGAAGTCGGAATAATGTTCTTTTTGATGAAAATTTAATCGAGCAAAGACAATTTTGCCTCTTAAATACTAAGATAGGATATGCAGCTAAAAAGTTAACAGGTGGAGGCAAACCTGCAGGTTAGTGTGGTGGCAACGTTTGCAGAACAAACATTATTCGCTGCCTTGCCGATTTTATATGCCGTGCATCAAACTTTCTCAGTATCATAAAGAGGATTTCAGAGACAGGTCACAGGAAGAAGTTCCTAGGGTGTCTGCATCTGCATTTTGAGGACTTGCTCATGTTGTCCATACAGATAACTACCAACCAGATGAAGTCAAAAGAAAGCACTCGGGGAATGGAGCAAGGTGCTTCTGAATCACTGGGGGATTGCTGCTATGCTTATTTATAGGAGCACCAAACAAATCTGTGCTCATACCAAAATGCAGGTGAAGCCCACATCGAAGCAGAGGAGGTATAATGAAGATTAAAGTGCTAATAATAATGCCTATACTCATCTTACAACGAGCAAAGAATAAAAACCTGCCATTCTTTACTGAACAAGAAGAGGCGGGGAAAGGAAAATCAGTTTCTCAGTTCATTAAGCATGAAGTGAAAAAGAATCATAGAATGGTTTAGGTTGGAAGAGACCTCAAAGATCAGCCAGTTCCAACCCCCCTGTGCCATAGGCAGGGACCCCTCCCACTAGATCAGGACGCTCCACACCTCATCTAGCCTGGCCTTGAACCCCCCCAGGGAGGGAGCAGCCACAACCTCCCTGGGCAACCTGTGCCAATGTCTCACCACCCTCACTGTGAAGAGCTTCCTCCTAACATCCTGTTCACATCTCCCCTGTGCCAATTTAAACCCATTCCTCCTTGTCCTGTTGTTACAAGACCTTGTGAACAGTCCCTCCCCAGACCTCCTGTAGCCCCCTTCAGATACTGGAAGGTTGCTATAAGGTCTCCTCAAAGCCTTCTCTTCTCCAGGCTGCAGAGCCCCAACTCCCTCAGCCTGTCCTCATAGCAGAGCTGCTGCAGCCCTCTGAGCATCTTTGTGACCCTCCTCTGACTCTCTCCAGCAGTTCCATGTCCTTCCTATGCTGGGGGCTCCAGAACTGCACACAGTACTGCAGGTGGGGTCTGACGAGAGTAAAAGGGCAGAATCCCCTCCCTTGCCCTGCTGCCCACAGCTGCTCTTGCTGCAGCCCAGCACACAGTTGCTGTCTGGGCTGTGTGTGCACACTGCAGGCTCATGTTGACCTTTTCATCAAGCCAGACCCCCAGGTCCTTTTCCTCAGAGCTGCTCTCCAGCCAACTGCCACCGAGCCTGGATTTGCAAAAAAGAAAGTTTGCATGTATTAGAGATTCTTTGCAGGTTTAAGGTTGTTAACAGCAGAAGGTGGCATTTGGATCAGGTTTTTCAGCCTTCAAACCTAAAACAGGTATGAAATTCCACTCAGTACTTTGCAACCAGATTATAATCTCTGACATATAAAATTACCTGCATGTCTGCTTCTGTTTATTTACACATCAGACAGACAAATGTACTTCAGCAGCAAGTGACAAATATCTCTAAATAAAGCAAGGCAGTGGATTTAGTGCTGCAGAAATGCTAGAGGACGTTTGCCACAGTTGCTGAGATCTGTTTGGTGGTTGTTTGCTCGTGGTTCAGTCTGGTGTAGGTGTCCTCATGTATGTGCTTCACCGACAGCATCAACACATCAACCTCTCTCTATCTGCTGAATCCAGGCCACAGGCTGGGGGCTGATGAAGCATCTCACAGCTCACCCCTGGAAACGTCTAACAGCTTCTCATGAAGACAAATACACTCAGGATCTTTACTACATAGACTTAGCAGCCATGAACCAACTACTTGAGTCTTCCATCCTTCAATATCCCTCTCTATAGTCAAGCTTTCAACTTTCTGGACAAACCTCTGTGTGTCTCACTTCCCACACAACAGATACATTGCCCACCCTGTCCTGCTGAGTGAGGAGGGAAAACCATCAACTCTGCCCAGCTTCTCTGATGCTGTGGCTATGTACCTTTTTTCTCTAGCAACCTCATTTTCCTAATTCTCCACACTGGAAGGAAGATTTTTTTCTCTTGCAGTCCAGAGAACCCATTCCCCAGACTCCTGGGCCACAGAACATTACATTTTCACTTCCAGACACATTCTGAAAGCAACAACTTCATGAGTTTGGTTCTCCTCCTCAGGTACTCTGCCCTGGTGAGACCTTACCTGGAATATTGCAGTTTTGGGTTCCCCAGCTCAGGAGGGACAGGGATCTACTCAAGAGTCTAGTGAAGGGCTACCAAAGTGATTAAGGGGCTGGAGCACTGCCTATGAGAAGAGGCTGAGGGACCTGGGGGTTTTTGGTCTGGTGAAGAGAAGACTTAGAGGAGATCTGATCAATGTGTACAAATATCTGAGGGTCAAGAGGGAGGGGACAAACTCTTCTCAGATGCACCCTGTGATAGGACAAGGGGTAATGGTATAAACTACAGCACAGGAAGTTTCACTTCAACATGAGGTAGAATTTATTTACTGTAAGGGTCCCAGAGCACTGGAGCAGGTTGCCCAGAGAGGTTGTGGAGTCTCCTTCTCTGGAAACTTTCAAGGCCTGTCTGAAAGTGTTCCTGCACCAGCAGGGCTGTTGGACTTGATCTTTTTGGGTCCCTTCCAATCCCTAACATCCTGTGATCCTGTGATTACACTTTCTAGCCCTTTCTCTCCACCAGGTTTGAACCAAAGATTTAAGTGCAACATGAAAGTCTCTGCATTTTGAAAAGCATAGGTAGAATTTATGCAGCAGCCTCCTATTACTGCCAGGGCAGCTGTCCTCTAAGGAGGTCTAAGTTGATGCTATCCAAAGTGGGTAAGACACCTCCCATATCTCCCTGTTCCCCAAATTCCCAGAGGAAGATGGGTGATCTAACACACACACATTTTGGTACATAGAATCAGAGAATTATAGAATTATTAAGCTTGGAAATGCTATCCAAAGTGGGTAAGACACCTCCCATTTCTCCCTGTTCCCCAAATTCCCAGAGGAAGATGGGTGATCTAAAACACACATTTTGGTACATAGAATCAGAGAATTATAGAATTATTAAGCTTGGAAATGCTATCCAAAGTGGGTAAGACACCTCCCATTTCTCCCTGTTCCCCAAATTCCCAGAGGAAGATGGGTGATCTAAAACACACATTTTGGTACATAGAATCAGAGAATTATAGAATTATTAAGCTTGGAAAAGGTCTTCCAGATCATGAAGCCCAACCATCAGATCACTCCCACCATGCCCACTAAACCACATGCCAAAGGGCCACGTCTGCATGTTTTCTGAACACTTCCAGAGATGGTAACTCCAGCACCTCCCTGGGCAGTTTCTTGTCTTCTGAGAACTGCCTCTTCTCTAGCACAAAGCACCATTGTTGCTGGTTTAAAGCAAACTTCTCCATCTGTATCCAAGTGAGGAAAATTTCATGAGGCTTTAACTGTAAGAAGCAGCTAATTAAACAGAATTGATGACCTCCCAAATGTTCCTACTTATGGCAGGGGAACTTCGCTAAACTTCCCTGCGCAGGAGACTGCTGAAGCAAAAAGGAAACCCCCCCCCCCACCAAAAAAAAAATAAAATGATGTATTTGAATGGCAATTATTTCCTATCCCCCAGCTGGTTCTGGCAGTTATTTCAAAATGTCAGAGAATTCATTGCATTTTGATGAGGGCATTTGTTATTTCTTAGTTGTGAACAAGACAGTCCAGGGCACAAAGTTCAAAGCATAGCATTCACAGAAGGCAATAATTAGAACTCCTCAAGCCACGCTGAGATGCTGTTGCAGTTGAACAGCTCTGTCTGCTAGTAGGAGGGTCAGGAATTTAATGTTGCACCATTTGGTGTAATGGCTGTGATAACTGCTTGCTTATTTTCACACCTATAGCGGTAGGTAATTAAAGGCACATCCATTTCTTGTAATTAGGAGGCAGTACTCGTTTAAACTGCATACAGACAATGAGAAACAAACGATGAAAAAGTCTCAGGTTTTTATAATTAGCAGGTCAGTAGCTTCCCCAGCCTGAATTTACGCCAGGAAACGAAATTATTTAGTAGAGGTCTGAGAATTAAATGCCTCTGGACTTCATTCTTTTCTTCAAAGTATGGAGAACCCTAAGAGAAGGAATGGAGTGTGATACATGTGCTTTTAAATAGAGCTTTCATACTGTAGTCTTAGGAAGCAAATGCATTAAAATGAGAGTAGAAAAAAAAATTAAGGTTTATTATTTGATACCACTTAATATTTTGATTGCATCCCCTCCCTTTGGGATAATAGGTAAAGCCTGCTGCATGCACAGAATAAAACCAGGCTCTGAATCACAGGTTCTTTTCTGTAATTGCAAGAAGTTTCCTTTAACTGTTGAATTTTCTTTCCTAACCTTCCAGGACCCCTGATGAGGTGAAAGCTTGCAGTGAGATTAGAAAGGGAATCAGCATGATTTGGCAGGCCATTTGGTGTATTTGCCTCTAATAAGTCTGCCATTGCAATCTCAAAGGGGACAGAAAGCTGACAGGCAGGAACTCCTATTACAAGAAAGATGGCAGCTGTCCAGAAAAGTGCCAGAAGGATGCTCAGAGGGCTGGAGTTCCTCTCCTATGAGGACAGGCTGAGAGAGTTGGGATTGTTCAATCTGGAGAAGAGAAAGCTTCAAGGAGACCTTATTGTGGCCTTCCAGTATCTATAGGGGGCTACAAGAAAGCTGGGGAGGGACTTTTTAGGGTTTCAGGTAGTGATAAGACTGGGGGAATGGATCCAAGCTAGGGGACACGAGATTGAGATTAGAGGTTAGGAAGAAGTTCTTCATCTTCACGAGGGTGCTGAGACAGTGGAACAAGTTACCCATGGAAGTGATAGAATTCTCATCCCTGGAAGTTTTCAAGACCAGGCTGGAAGTGGGTATGGGCAACCTGATCTAGTGTGAGGTGTCCCTGCCCATGGCAGAGGGGTTGGAACTGGATGATCCTTGAGGTCCCTTCCAGCCCTAACAATCCTGTGATCCTGTGAGACAAAGAATTGTGGTTCTGTGACCACACAGCAGTCTGTTAAGGAAAGCTCTGGGCTTTTTCTGAGTGGAAGGAAAAAAATAAACCAAAACAAAACCAACAAAAAGTAGGTATAGAAGTAAAGTATTTTTTAAAACTTCTTCCATCCTGAAAACAAAGAACATTGGATTGCTAGCTATACCTAGTGATCAAGATCAAAACTTGCAACAGTGTGAGCACAAAGTAGTCCAAGTGCTCTGCACATGAGGATAATTACAGTATCTGAATGCAGAAATCAATAGGATGTATCTGCTGGAGGTGCTTTGACTCTAAAATCAGATGAGGTGGGAGAAAGCCTTCTAGAACTAAAATGTTTCATGGCTAATGGGGCAATGCTACGCCACCAGAAAAAAAACCAAAAAACCTCAAAGGATGTTTATGATTTCTTTTTTCTCTTTTCTTTTCCCCAGTTTAAACTGTGAGTTTTCCTGCTTCTTTGAGATTCTTCTCTTGACTGCCTCGACTGCTTTCAGTTGTTTGCCCTCAGCAGACCTTTCAGAAAGGTCTTCTGCCTGCCTCACCCTGCAAACACTGAAGATGATAGCACAGTAATGTGGAAATCCCTGCAGAAGCCCACACATCTTTTTTTGTCCCACACCTTTGTCCCATCCCTGAAGTATTTTATGCTGCATGGAATCCTGTCACAATTGGCAAAACTATTTCTGTAATGAAGCACACAAAGCAAATGAGTAGCACGGCCCAGTGCAATCATTATGAAAACCTGAGTCATTCAGGATGGAATTTATTTACTCATTCTCCATGGAATTTATTTACTCATTCTCCACTCCATTAATTGGAAGTGAAAAGATAAGTATCAAGTCGTTGAAAATCTTTCTTCTTAAATATGCAGATGCAGCCCCCTGAATTTCACAGTCTGGAGTCAGACAAGCTGCACATAAACATTAAAACATGGAAATGCCATCAACTTGTTAAGGACTAAGTTTTTCTCAGTGAATTGCAGAAATGGAAGCACATCAATTAAATTCCTCAATTATTTCCATCTAATGGGACTTAAAATAGAATCATAGAATAGTTTAGGTTGGAAGGGACTTGGAAGATCATCTAATTTCAACCCCACTGCCATGGGCAGGGACACCTTCCTCTAGACAAGGTTGCTCTAGACCCCTTCCAACCTGGCCTTGAATACCTCCAGGGAGGGGGCATCCACATCCTCCCTGAGCAACCTGTTCCAGTGTCTCACCACCCTCACTGTAAATAATTTCTTCCTAATTTCCAATCTAAATCTCCCCTCTCCCAGCTCAAAGCCATTGTCCCTTGTTCCTAACACTACAAGCCCCTCTAAAAACTCCTTTCCCAGCTTTCTTGTAGCCCCCTTCAGGTACTAGAAGGTCAGTATAAGACCTCTCCAGAGCCTTCTCTTCTCCAGGTGGACCAGCCCCAACTCTCTCAGCCTGGTAGATGCTATGGGGCTGGCTTGGATTTGTGCTGGAAACAGCATTGGTAGCACACAGATGTTTTAGTTACTCCTGAGCAGCACTTACACAGAGTCAAGACCTCTTCTGCTCCTCACAGCACCCTCAGCCAGCAAGAAGGGTGAGGGTGCACAATTAGCTGGGAGAGGATACAGCTAGGACAGCTGACCCCAACTAACCAAAGAAAACATTCCAGACCACAGGACATCATGCTCAGCATACATATATCCAGCTGGAGGAAGAAAAAAAGGGGAGAATATTCAGAGTCTCAAGTCACCATCATGTGTGCCCTGCTCTCCTGCTGATGGCTGAACACCCATGAACTGCCATGGGAAGTGGTGAATAAATTCCTTGGTGTGCTTTGCTTGTGTGTGGCTTTTGATTTATCTATTAAAATGCCTTTATCCAAACTCATGAGTTTTCTCACTTTTACCCTTCTGATTCTCTTCCTGATCCCACTAGAGGGGAGTGAGTGAGTGGGGCTGAGCTGCTGGCTGGGGTTAAACCACAATACAGACTCAACAGCCAGCAGCAGCTTCTGCAAATGTAGTTTATTCCTGCTACCTAGGCTGCTCTCATTTGGTACCTGATTTTGCCTAAGGAAAGAGAGTCACAAACCTTGTATCAACTGAAGAAACTGTCAGTAGGCAGCAAAAGATTGCAGAAGTAGGGCACAGAAACAATGCTGACATAAAAAGGCAGGACAGAGGAACTTATAGAAGACTGAGAGACAAGCAGAATGGGAATAGCATAGACTAAGAGTGAAATGTAACCCTGCAGTGCTGACCAAGCCTTGCAAACAGTGCCATGTAGCCCTGCAGTGCTGACCAAGCCTTGCAAACACTGCCATGTAACCCTGCAGTGCTGACCAAGCCTTGCAAACACTGCCATGTAACCCTGCAGTGCTGACCAAGCCTTGCAAACACTGCCATGTAACCCTGCAGTGCTGACCAAGCCTTGCAAACACTGCCATGTAACCCTGCAGTGCTGACCAAGCCTTGCAAACACTGCCATGTAACCCTGCAGTGCTGACCAAGCCTTGCAAACACTGCCATGTAACCCTGCAGTGCTGACCAAGCCTTGCAAACACTGCCATGTAACCCTGCAGTGCTGACCAAGCCTTGCAAACACTGCCATGTAACCCTGCAGTGCTGACCAAGCCTTGCAAACACTGCCATGTAACCCTGCAGTGCTGACCAAGCCTTGCAAACACTGCCATGTAACCCTGCAGTGCTGACCAAGCCTTGCAAACACTGCCATGTAACCCTGCAGTGCTGACCAAGCCTTGCAAACACTGCCATGTAACCCTGCAGTGCTGACCAAGCCTTGCAAACACTGCCATGTAACCCTGCAGTGCTGACCAAGCCTTGCAAACACTGCCATGTAACCCTGCAGTGCTGACCAAGCCTTGCAAACACTGCCATGTAACCCTGCAGTGCTGACCAAGCCTTGCAAACACTGCCATGTAACCCTGCAGTGCTGACCAAGCCTTGCAAACACTGCCATGTAACCCTGCAGTGCTGACCAAGCCTTGCAAACACTGCCATGTAACCCTGCAGTGCTGACCAAGCCTTGCAAACACTGCCATGTAACCCTGCAGTGCTGACCAAGCCTTGCAAACACTGCCATGTAGCCCTGCAGTGCTGACCAAGCCTTGCAAAGAAATAACCATGTGTACATCACTGGCAGTAGCACTGCTCTACAATGTCTTTAGAAAGAAACAATTCAGGAGATATTGGAAGCATTCAAAACCCTACTAGACCTGTATCTGGGAAACCTGAACTAGTTAGTCCTGCTTTGAGCAGAAGGATTGAACTAAAGCATCTTCAAACCTCAACAAACATAATATCAGTGAAGAACGAAGAATTAATCAAACTTGCCCTAATACAGCCAACCGTGATGATTTGAGTTGTTTGGGTTTTTCATTTTGGAGATGAAATAGGATATACTGAGGTCCAAAAGAATATTAATTATCACATATAAAGCCTGCAAGTGTTCAAAATTGGGTTACAGTAGAAATATTCCACCTTTATGCCATTGAGGTGAGATTGTTGAGACCCACTCAGAAACTGCCAAGATCTACTCTGGAGCCCTCAATACAGGAAGGACATGGACCTGATGGAGCAGGTCCAGAGCAGGGCCACAAAAGTGATTTGGGGCTGGAGCACCTCTGTTAACAGGACAGGCTGAAGGAGATGAGGGTACAGAAGGCTCCAGGGAAACCTAATAGCAACCTTCCAGTACCTGAAGAGGGCCTGCAAAAAGGCTGCAGAGGGACTGTTTACAAAGACCTGCAGTGATGGGATGAGGGCAGTGGCTTCAAACTAGAAGAGATTTACATTAGATATTAAGAAAAAAGTTCTGCATTCGTGAGGGTGACTTAGCACTGGACCAGGTTGTCCAGAGAGGTGGTTGAGGCCCCATCTCTGGAGGTGAGGCTCAGCAGATCTCTGAGCAACCTGATCTGGTTGAGGATGTGCCTGCTCACTGCTGATTTGCTGCACACACCTGTGTTCCTAATATTCTCTAAGGGTTGCCTCAAGACACCCTTCAGAGTAGGCTGATCCAGGTATATTTAGAAGCAATCTTTCCTTCACCTGACATCTCTGCCACACAAGAGCTCACGGAGGTATTTACCTTCACATTGTCACAATTTGAAAGGAAATTAAAAGAAAATAATGTATTATTTTGAAGTCTGGTTATTTTGTTTTCCTTCTGAGATGGCTCCTGAATTAATGACTCCCCAAAACATCAGGAACGTGCTTATTTTGGTGCATCTGGTGCATTTTGGTGCATATTCTGCATGCACAAATGAAGAAGAAAAAAATATTCCTTGAATCCATTATTCCTCCATCCTCAATAAATGGTTTCAGTAACATTTATCATTCATTAAAAATGATTCATCTCCCTTGGCCTTTATTCACTGCTTAATGTGTCTAATGAACTTAATGTAGCAAGTGATGTAATCAGACAAAAGCATGGCAAGAGCTCTTTCTGCCTCTCTAGGCACAATCATATTTAATTAAGAATTTAGAGTTAACTGAAGGTATTAGTTAACTATTGCAGGCCAAATACATTCCCTGCCTTAGAGAAGCAGCTTCTTCACCACCACACAAGAGCTAGGACCTAAGTGTTGCCTCTTCAGAATCTCAGCAGCTGTGCCTCACAGAACACAATGGTATTATTGCAAAGGACCACTAAAACCATAACAAGTTCCTGGAGGGTTTACCCAGGATCCATTCACAGCTACCTATTAACTTCTCCTGTCAATGGGCACCACTGGCCCCATGCTCCTGACTTCACCAAAATGATGGTGAGCCTCAACCATGCTGAGGTTCTGTGATCTACATTCAATACCTGGAGATGGTTGTATTGATAAGCATGAGTAAGATCACCTCTTAGAATCATAGAATGGTTTAGGTTGGAAGGGACCTCAAAGGTCAGCCAGTTCCAGCCCCCCTGTGCCATAGGCAGGGACACCTCCCACTAGATCAGGTTGCTCAAGGCCTCATCCAGCCTGGCCTTGAACACCTCCAGAGAGGGAGCAGCCACAACCTCCCTGGGCAACCTGTGCCAGCATCTCACCACCCTCACTGCAAAGAACTTCCTCCTAACATCCTGTTTAAGTCTCCCCTCTGCCACTTTAAACCCATTACCCCTTGTCCTGTCATAACAAGACTTTGTCCCTCTCCAGCCTTCCTGTAGGCCCCCTTCAGATACTGGAAGGCTACTCAAAGCCTTCTTAGTCTTTTCTAATCCCTCAGCCTTTCTTCATAACAGAGACATTCTACTCCACTAATCACCTTTGTAGCCCCTTGCTGTGCCATTTCGAGCAGTTCCTTGTCTCTCCTGAACTGGGGAGTCCAGAACTGGACCCAGTATTCCAAATGAGGTCTTACCATGGCAGAGTAGAGGAAGATGAGAACTTCCCTCAACCTGTAGGCCACACTCAGGATGTCCATGGCTACAAGATCACATTGCTGGCTCATGGTCATCCATGCCAGTCTTGGCCAGGACTCAGAGGTTGTTTTTTTTTTCTACAGAGCTGCTTTTCAGCAGGTCAAATTTTTTGAGCACTTTGGACTTCAGAGTACAGTGAGACAGAGTTTGCATCTTTGTTTATAGAAAATGATCAGGTCCCATAGTTTGATGAGACAAAGGAATCCCACACTTGCTTTTAGTCACCTTGGAATAAGTAAAGTGTGCAAGATGTTGCTGTGGAGAAAAACCAACAGCAAAAAGCAAGATGCACGCTCACGTTTTCGAGTCTCAAAGCTTCAAAGCTGTCAGTATGTTTGCAGAGCTGGACTGAGTTTCCTGACTATTTTCACTGGAGAATGTCAACAGGTCAGAAACACAAACACCATAAAAGAGTATTTCTTTTTTTTTTTTTTTTTTTTTTTTCTATCACTCCATAATGAGAAATGAGATTCATTATTCCAGTCTTGGCAAAGTGAATCAGAGCAGTTTATATTCAATGGAAATGCTTAGAGGTAGGTTCCATTTCTTAAGAAAATGAAGTAGAGATAGGCTTTCTCACCTTCAAGGGGGAATTATTCCTATGTGGAGGAAAAGCACTTTACATTCTTACAAAAGTGATTAAAAAATCACAGATATTTATTGCAATAGACATTTATGACCATAGATACGGGAGGTGAACCTGCATGTGGCAAGAGGATTGGAACTAGATGGGCTATGAAGTCCCTCCCAACCCATTCTGTGATTCCAGGATGTTTTTTTGGATTTACTTGCAAAAGCAATTTTTCTTTTCTGTTTCAAATGGATGTTCATAAGCTCCTTGTCTTAAAGATGGAATTCAAGCTATTTCTAAGACAAAGGAAACAAGGCAGCCCTCAGCCTGACATAACATTCCAGAAAATACTCAGTTGTAATAAAAGATGTCAAAGGTCTGCCAGTGGAGATCACAGCAGCATCTCCTTAAATTATATCTCATAAATCCACATTGTCACTGCAGTATAAGCAGGGCTGCTACAACAGCTGTGATCAGATGTGCTTGCAGCATCAGGAGCTGCCAGTTAAAAAAGGGAACACCTTTGCCTTGCTGAGTACTGTGGAAGTTTGATATTGCCTTAAAGATATCATTGTTCTCTCTCCCTTCAAATCCTCCAAGATCCTGATGAGTGTCCTTTGTCAATCACCATAATTATCTTATAGAGGATCCTCCCAATCTGACCAGTATCTAAAAAGTGGGGGGAAGGGGATGGGGCCAGACTCTTCTCAGTGTTTGCCCAGTGGCAATGGGCACAAACTGGAACACAGGAAGTTTCACTTCGATTTAAGTAAAAACTTTGTTTCACTTAAATTACACCAAACTTTGTTGGTGTGAGGGTGCTGGAGCCCTGGAGCAGGCTGCCCAGAGAAGTTGTGGAGTCTCCTTCTCTGGAGGCTTTCAAAACCCACCAGCACATTGTGATTCTGAACAACCTACTCAGGGCATGCCTGAATCAGCAAGGGTTGGACTGGATGATCTCCAGAGGTCAATTCCAATCCCTTGCACTCTGTTATTGTTATCTCTGTATATTTTTGCCCATCTGAAGAAAAGGGAAAACCACCTTTGCTTTGAGGGTGCCAGAGCCCTGCAGCAGGCTGTCCAGAGAGGTTATGAAATCTCCTTCTCTGAAGAGATTACAAACCTACTTGGACATTGTGATCCTGGGAAAGCTGCTGTAGGTGACCCTGCTTTATCATGAGGATTGGATTAGACAATCTCCAAAGGTTACTTGCAACCTCCACCATGCTGGAGTTTCTGTGATCTACATGAAACACCTGTAGATGGCTCATTTGAAGGCAAATTCCTCATTTATCCCCTCTTTTTCCCGTTTCCAGAGATGTATTCTGCATCAGGTGGTACATTCTGATCCTATTTGCTAGCATTTACAAATATCAGGAAGGTTCCCATTCTCCCCTCCAAGCCAGATTTTCATATTCTCATTAAATACATTACTCCACCCTAAGTATGTGAATAAAACATCCTCTTCATATTCATTTATGGAGATCCTCTATGGCACCAACAAAAAATTAAAGCAAAAATTCTGATCAAATCTGACAAATTACTGAGGTAGCCTCGTGGAAAGCTGACAGTGGACATTTTACAAGGGAATTCAATGGTGTCAAACTATCACACCTCATAAGCCAAGAAAACAGATACACCACTGAAGATTGGTTAGCCATTGCCCCATTCCTCACTGCTCCACATGTATAATCAACATTTTACAGAAGAAAGTGGACTCACACACTGAGTAGAAAAATTAACTGTTGAAAATGTTCGCATGTTTTAAGTGCTTGAGTCTTCACTGGCCCTTAAAACGAATAAATCACCAACCAAAGCAAAATCAAACAAAGAGAAAGTGAGTTGTTGAAGGTAAGAGATGGTGTTAGGTAAGCAAAGTCTGTTCATTCAGGTTTTGACAAGCAGCATTCACAAAACCTGCCCTGTTCTCAAAGAACCCCAGATTCTAATACAGGTTAGAATCTCTAAATGGTAGGAGTTGGAAGGCAACTCTGAAGATCCTGAAGTTTTATCCCCCAGCCAAAGTAGGATCACTCAGGGTAGGTCACACAGGAATGCATCCAGGAAGGTTCTTGAAAATCTCCAGAGAAGGAGACTCCACAACCTCTCTGAGCAACCTGCTCCAGGGCTCCTGCAGCCTCACAGCAAAGAAGTTTCTCCTCATGTTGAGGTGGAAGTTGCTGTGTTCCCTTTTGTGTCTACTGCCCCTTGTCCTATCACAAGACATCACTGAAAAGAGCCTGGCCCCTTCTTCTTGATGCTCTTGAGAAATATGTAGACATCAATAAGATCCCTTCTAAGTCTTCCCTTCCCCAGGCTAAGCAGCTCCAGGTCTCCCAGCCTTTCCTCACCAGACAGATGTTCCTTTCCTCAGTTAGTTCTGTGACACCACCCCAACCAAGGGTGTATTATTTTCATGCTTTCAGCAGGACCACCTGCAATTTGAGTTAATGTGATCCAAACTGTTGCTAACCTGCACACACAAGCACTCACACAGATGTCTTGTAAGAAGATTAGGAATAACCAGACCCCACCTACACAAAGCTGAAAACTGCCCCATCTTCAGTATGTTCTCACATTCCTAGTACAATCCATCATTAAACCCCAATGCTGTACAATTCACAGAATCACTGAATCATCAAGGTTGGAAAAGGTCACTAGGTCCAACCATAACCCAGCTACCATTACCACTAAACTATATCCTACACATTCCTTGAACATCTCCAGGGCTGGAGACTCCATCACTTCCCCGGGCAGCCTGTTCCAATGCCTGGCCAAGGTTGCAGGAAAGATTTTTTTTCCTCATCTCCAACTTAAACCTCCCCTGGCACCATTTCAGCCCATTTATGTGTCCAGTAGAAACACCTACATTACCAAACACTTTCTTCCAGCAGAGTAGCCCCTGCTATTCAGATGAGCTGACACTTTCCATCCACTGCAGTCACCTTGCTCATCACCTCCCTTTTTCCACATTCCATGCTGTGATTTCAGATTTCTTCACCATCACAAAAGAAACTGGGTCAAACCAAGATGACTTTCATACCACAGCTGTGATCTGTGTTATTGCTAGGTGGGTCCCAGCTACTCTGGGTCAAAAGCTGCAGAAACTGATGCTGTACTGCTGGTGAAGGCCAGTATTAAGCATGCCAGTTAGCAGCATTATGGCTTGAAACTGTAGAAGCACTGACATGGATCATTTATAACTCACCTGGACACATTCCTGGGCAACCTGAACCTGCTTTAGCAGGGGGCTTAGACTAGATGATCTCCAGAGGTCCCTTCTACCCACCCCCCATTTTGTGATTCTTTGGTAATAAAAATAAAACTTGAAAACAGACATTTTTTTTTTTCCTTTAGAATGCTCAGTATTAAGCTACTTCTAGTGGCATTAATCTGCTTATAGTTTATAAATTGAGTTACTTAGAATTTATCAATTATTTAGGAAGTTATAAATCACACAGGGTGTTAATAAATAAAGTTCTACCAATTGGCCACGGCTTACTAAAACTCCAATTCTTCAAGGCTGACTTGCAATCTCAGCAAACAGCAATTTTACCACAAAATCATATTTTTCAAAGGGGCCTTTTCTATGCTTGAGCATCACTTTCTTCTAAGTTAAGTTTTTTTGATGTGGTGTTAAAAATCCCTTAACATCTGGAGAAGAAAAAGCTGAGGGGAGACCTCGCTGCCTTCTACACCTTCCTGAAAGCAGGATGGAATGAGGTGGGGGTTGGTCTCTTCTCCCTAATTTAGGTCATAGAAGGAAAGGAAATGGCCTGAAACTGTGCCAGGAGAGGTTTAGTTTGGAGATAACGATTTATTTTTTTTCTCCTGCAAGAGTGGTCAGGGGTTGGAAAGGTTTATCCAGGGAGGTGGTGGAGTCATTATCCCTGGAGATGTTCAAGAAACACCATGGCACTTTGGGACATGGCTTAGTGGCCATGGCAGTGTTAGGCTGATGGTTGGACTCGATTTGGCATTCCAAGCACAACAATTCTGTGATTCTACTAAACCCCTAAAAGCATCCTTTAAATATCTTTTTGCTATTGTTCCAACAACTTTTTAAACCTGGAATTAAAAACAAAAAACCCAAAACAAAAATCCCCACACCTTTTGCAAGACTGAAAAAATTCTGAGACCAAAAACCTCTCTGAAAGCAGGATGGAGTGAGGTGGGGGTTGGTCTCTTCTCCCTAGTTCAGGTCATAAAAAGAGAGGAAATGGCCTGAAACTGTGCCAAATGAGGTTTGGTTTGGAGAAGAGGTGTTTTGTTGTTTGTTTTTTTTTTTCCTGCAAGAGTGGTCAGGGGCTGTAAAGGGCTATCCAAGGAGGTGGTGAAGTCATTATCCCTGGAGATGTTCAAGAAACACCATGGCACTTTGGGACATGGCTTAGTGGCCATGGCAGTGTTAGGCTGATGGTTGGACTCGATTTGGCATTCCAAGCACAACAATTCTGTGATTCTATTAAACCCCTAAAAGCAACCTTTAAATATCTTTTTGCTACTGTTCCAAAACTTCTTTTTTTTTAAATTATTCCAGATTTAAAATCACCTTTTGCAGGACTGAAACAATTCTGAGACCAAAAAGCTCTGTGAAAGCAGGATGGAGTGAGGTGGTCTCTTCTCCCTAGTTCAAGTCATAAAAGGAGAGGAAATGGCCTGAAACTGTGCCAGGGGAGGTTTAGTTTGGAGATAATGATTTATTTTTTCTCCTGCAAGAGTGGTCAGGAGTTGGAAAAGGCTATCCAAGGAGGAGGTGCAGTCATTATCCTTGGAGATGTTCAAGAAGCACCATGGCACTTTGGGCCACGGCTTAGTGGTCATGGTAGTGTTAGGCTGATGGTTGGACTCGATTTGGTTTTCCAACCAAAACAATTCTGTGATTCTATTAAACCCCTAAAAGTATCCTTTAAATTTTTTTTTTTTTTTTTTTTTTTATTTA